>ML360707.1:0-41633 GCA_005239505.1 Nicotiana paniculata
TTTCATTTTAACAAAATCTGGAAATTAAGGTTGATGGAGTAGAAGCTTACCTCTTGTAGTGAAGAAAAAGGTGTCCTACTTGATCAATTCCAGGCCTGAGTAGTGATGGAGGAACAAATTTGATGAAGTTGGAACTCTCTCTCTCTAGAACCCACTCTCTCCTCTCTCTAATTTATCAGAAAATAAGCTTAAAATGAAAGAGCTAAGTGTTTTAATGAACTGGGGGTCGGGTATAAAATTAGAATTTTAACAGTCCTGAAGCATAAATGCGGTCAGGGATGCGATCGCATGCCTAATATGCGGTCCACATTCCTGTCGCATAAATGGCCCTCAGATGGACCAAAAAGAAAAGTAGACTGCCCAATTATGCGACCACTATGTGGTCTGCATACCTGTTATGCGATCGCATAGTGTGTCGCATAACTCCCTCCGCAAAAATCAAGGTGCAAGAATGCGACAACTATGCGGCCACATTCGTGAAATGCGATCGCATTCGAGGCGGCATAGTTCTCCTCAAAATGGACAGCAAACTGCCCAAGTATGCGACCACTATGCGGTCTGCATACTTGATCTGCGGTCCACTAAGTATGCGGACCGCATAGTGGACCGCTGACCTGCGCAAATCTGGAAAATTATATCTTTTAGGTCCCGGGGTATTTTTTACTCCAAAAGGGTCCGTTTTAAGAATTTATACAGTTATAACAACACGGTGACCTATTTGGGCATTATTTTTAGCCATGAAATTTTACGGGTCTTTACATATTTATTACTAATGAAGCTAGCCCAAAGAGATGATGTTACCACTTTTTCATTACTAACATGTTACTAATATCTTCCATTTTCCTGATGCCTATGCCTCGTTCTTCAATAGGGAGAGAAAGATGGTTACAGGAACTCCAATGATACCTCTTGGAGTAACATTTAGTGAACTCCAATAATACCTCTTGGGTTAAACAGCTACAAGAAAGCAAAAACAATGATAGAGGTACTTATTTAGTGAAGAAAACTCAAAAGGACAGACTCCACAAGGCAAAATTTTCGAAACCCATTTAGAAAATGTTGTTGTGTTGAAGAAGAAAACAAAAAGAATATAATGCAGCTAGCTACGAGCAAATTTAAAGCAACAGAAAGCCTAGTAATTTTCTATTACTCCTATTATAGTTTATCACTTTTGAAGCCTCAAATCACTATGTTTGTTTTTAGTTTTATGATCATATCTCTTTTTTTAAAAATAAAAAATTTATTTTTACATGTAAGAGATCTGTCTTTTACACATTAAAGATCTAAAAAGATCATTTTCTTAAATTCAAAATTATAAAAAAAACATGATGTACAAATGTATACAAGGGAGATCAGCCAATAATACATTATAACATATACAAGAGCTTTTTATGTCTGAGATTAAAAAAGCTCAGACATATCCCAAAATATTGTACTCTTCTACGGTACATAGCTAGTAGATAAATACACAGATCGCCACGGCTGTTATTTTTCATGATACTATTTAGTTTATGTATCAAAAATTTCTTTTGTTGGGTAAAATATGCACATTAATAGCATATTTGGCTAAACTTTAAAAATCAGCTTATATTTTAAGAAATGCTTTTTTTCAAACTACTTTTGAAAAGAAGCAGTTGGTGTTTGACTAATTAATTTGAAAGTAATTTTGTGCAATAATTAGTGTTTGGCTAAACTTTTAAAAAGTATTTCTAAGTGTATTTTTCTCAAAAGTACTTTTATGAAAAAACTATTTTTTCTGATTTTCCAAAAGTGCTACTGCTTCTACTCAAAAGAATTTTTTCTTCTAAATATTTGGTCAAATACTACAACTTTGAAAACAAATATCTTTTAAAATTTTAAAATAAAAGGCTTTTGGCTTTGGAGAAACTTGATCGCGGGCTATAAAAGAGGAGGAGGGAAGCATTATGGTACTATCATAAACGTTTTCACTCTTTCTCTTTCTTTTTTTTTGTAATAGGAAAATGAAAAATTGGAGATGGCCAAGTGTTGAGTTTATTTATGACTTGTTGTCACGATCTGAAATTCTCACCGTCGAGATCGTGATGGCGTCTAACATCACACTTGCCAGGCAAACCAACATTAGAGATTATTTAGCCACTTCTTTCCATTTTTAGTAATTATCAGCAAACGGACAAAATAAAACGGAATAAATGTAAAGATGTGTGTGTGTGTATGTGTGTGTGTGTGTGTGTATATATATATATATATATATCGGTGTCATTTACATACTACTTCTACCCAGAAATTCGATGTCACAATTCACGAACATACTGAGAATTTTCTACAATCAATTGTCTGAAGGAAATTACAACTGTCTGGAAATGAGAAAAAAAACAATAAAGAAAATGTGTAGAAGGGGACGCCAGGGCCTGCGGACGCCAGCAGGACTATCTTGGGTATCTAAGCTGCGTAACTGAGCCAATCTCTCAATCAGCCACTACCTGCTTCGAAATCTGCACAGAAAGTGCAGTGTGCAGCATCAGTAGCCTAACCTCGACGAAGGAGTGGCGAGGCTAGGGCGGGACACTCACAATATAAGCTACGGACAATAAATAATAAGACAGAAAAGGAGAACAATATAATTTTAAAGCAATAAATTGCAGAAGTAAATACATAACTCCAATGTCTTAAATACATAACTCCAATGTCTTATCGATATCCAGCTATAACCAATCCTTAGGCGAAATGTAAAACTACCGAATATCTTACACAGTCAGAGAAAAATACATAAACACATATATTGATGCGGCGCGCATCCCGATCCCACCAAACAACACAAAATCCTCCCTTATTCCTTTGTAATAATGACAATAACAATAAATAATATATATATATATGTGTGTGTGTGTGTGTGTGTGTGTGTGTGTGTGTGTTATGGCGTGCAACCCGATTCCACCATATATCAATATGATAATTCACCTTTATTTCACCATATCAATCCACCCTTATTTCTCCTGTTGTGACGTGCAACCTGATCCCACCGTATAATAGTAATTCACCCTTATTCATCCTCAATAATCACCATTATTCCTCCTGTTACATCGTGCAACTCGATCCCACCGTATCATAATAAATTACACAGAGTGTACAGAAGTTTCACAAAACTTGCACAAGTCTCTCACCAACACTTAAAATTTAAAACAAGGTAACCGGGAGCCGTATAATCAATAAAACTCTATACAATTGATACTACTCAGAGAGAACAAACTAGGATATCACAAAAAAATACCGATAAGAACAGCCTAAGCAAATAACGGGAAATAATATTTATACGGAGTAACAAATATCTTCAACAAAGCGAGCACATTATCTAACAGGTAGCAGTTAGGCGTGAAATTACAATTAAACATGTAACAATTAAAGCATGGGAGAAACAATATAAAGAGTACGGAAAGAAATAGGTAAAACAGGTAAATTGGCGGCGCATAGGTACTCGTCATCTCACATATACGCCGCTAACATGATTTATCACATAGCAAATAAGGCAAAGGTTTCTAAATCCTCAAATCAAGGTTAGACACAACACTTACATTGATCCACAAAACACTTACTGCTCAAGTACCACTTTTCCTCTAGATTTCACCTCCAACCCACTTGTATCTAGCCATAATTAACTTAATAACATCAAATATTGATAAAAAATCAATTTCAATACATAAATTTAGGTTTCCCAACATTTTTTCCCAAAAGTCAAAAATTGACCCCGGGCCCGCTTGGTTAAAACTCGAGGTTCGGACAAAAACCTATTTACCCATTCACCAACAAGCCCGAATATGTAATTAGTTCCGGAATTCGACCCCAAATCGAGGCCTAAATTCCCAAATTCGCAAAATCCCCAATTCATTCAAAATCTCTAATTTCTACAATGAAAGAACAAGATTTAGGTTTAGCAATTTAATAAGTGATGATGGAAATTGAAGGAAACAAGTTAAAGATTACAAACCTAGGTGTTGAATTCCCTCTTCAAAAATCTCCCTAGGTCGATTTCTAGTAAAAGAGATATGAAGTTTGGGAAGAAATCTCGTTTTTGGTCTGTTTTAAATTCACTGGACAGACCTTCTTCGCGTGAGCGAAGGGCTTGTCGCGATCGCGAAGCGTTGGCTCTATTAGCCTACGCGTTCGCGAGATACACTTCGCGTGAGCGAAGGCTTACTCCCCCCCCCCCCAGCCTACGCGTTCGTGAGCCAAGTGTCGCGTTCGCGATGAGTATCGTTTGTTCTCCTCCCCCAGGTCCTTAAGCCATTGTGTTTGCGTGGAGACAGGTCACGTTCGCGAAGGGTGACACCCCCAATTCTCCGTGTTCCAGTCCTTCGCGTTCGCGAAGAAGAAAATTCCCTTCCAGCCTAATTCCCTTTCGCGATCGCGAGAGTGAGTACGCAATCGCGAAGAATAATGGATCAGAAACCAGATACAGCCATTTACACAAGATTTTCCAAGTCCAAAATATCTCATAGTCAATCCGAAACTCACCCGAGCCCGCCGGGCTCTAAACCAAACATGCACACAAGTCCTAAAGTATCATACGAACTTACTCATGCGATCAAATCGCCAAAATAACACCTAAAAATACGAATTTAGCACCAAAACATATGAAATTCTCAAGAACACTTTAAAATTCTTATTTTCTCAACTGGACGTCCGAATCACGCCAAATCAGTTACGTTTCTCACCAAATTTTACAGATAAGGTATAAATATCATAATGAACTTGTACCGGGCTCCGGAACCAAAATACGGACCCGATACCAACAAGATCAAACATTAAACAAATTCTTAAAATCATTAATTTTTCAGTCTTTCAATTGTCAACAAAAATTCATATCTCAAGCTAGGGACCTTGGAATTCGATTCCGGGCACACGCCCAGGTCCATATTTCACTACGGATCCACCGGGACTTTCAAAATACGGGTCCAGGTCCGTTTACTCAAAACGTTGACGGAAGTCAACTAAAAAGTAATTCTATTATTTTATCAATTTTTCACATAAAAGCTTTTCGGAAACACGCCTGCAGATGCAAATCAAGAAAAATAAAAATGAGATTTTTAAGACTAAAAAATGCAAAATATAATTCTACAATATAAGATGAAACTTTGGGTCATCACTTGTGCTATTTATATATTCATGTACATCCAAAAGAACGACAGCAAAAAGAGTGAACAAGCTTTATATTGCAGGTAGCTGCCGTGAACAAAGAGAAATGGGTCCATATATATTCCTTACTAGTCCTTTTTACAAGTACTAGAAATTCAAAGCTTTTTTTCTATAAGGACACGATCCGGGTCTATCGCTCCTTTCATCATCTCTTCCTCCTACTGTCCTTATTCTTCTTCTTTTTTAATTTAATCATTTAGTATTCGAAGTCCACTAATCTCGACTCAGTTCCTTCTTTCTTAATCTTTCTTTCTGTTTTATTTTAACTGCTGACGCTTGTATTTTTATTTTTTAAATTTTGGAAATGGATGATCATGAGTATGGAATGATGGATCTAACACAGTACATGAATGGAAGGCCTCTATTTGCTTCCAATATTCCGCCACATCTGGAATCTGATTTTTTATGCAGTCATCAACACTATGAGATGGTAATGGCTAGTACTACTATTGTGCCACAACATGACAACTGTCTTCCTCATCCCACGGCAGCTACCACTACTAGACCTAGTGTTAGTGGTGGTGGTGGCGGCGGAGCCACGTTTAGTACTGCCTTGGAGATGGAGGGTGGTGGTGGTGGTGGTGGTGGTACTATGCACGGAGGCTGTGACGGCGGAAATGGACGGTGGCCGAGGCAAGAGACTCTTACACTACTTGAAGTTAGATCACAACTTGATTCCAAGTTCAAGGAAGCTAATCAGAAAGGTCCCCTCTGGGATGAAGTCTCCAGGTATACTATATATATATCCTCCCACTAAATACTTTAACCTAATTCAACGGATAGGGTTATTCGATCCCCGAGCTTCTGGGCCTTGAGAACTGACTTCGGATTTGTTACTTAGATAGTGAGTAGCAAAAAAAGGGTTGGGTTTAAAGCGTAGAATTTTCACGTTCATAGACGGACTTATGCTATATCGAGAGGGACTTATGCTATATCGAGAGGGTTACCGGCACCCATTAAGTTCGGTAAAAATTCCATATATACATGTATATGTTCTTAAGCACCCTACATACAAAGCGGATTTTAGTTGAATTCAAAAGTGTAACCCCACCTTCAAATCCTGGCCGCAGCTTGTGAAGCTACCTGAAATTTCCCTCATTAGCCGAAGGCGGAACCAGCTCCTGCCGAACCATCCTCAAAAGTGTAAAAAAGGAGAAACTTTAATTTGCACGCGCAAAAATTCTGTTAAATTGTGTGATAATCTCATCTAAACGATTAAGCTAGTAGAGAAAGCAACACTTGTGTTAATTGTCAATGTCGTCTAAACATATTCAATAATGTCCAACGTCTCTATTTTACTTCTTCCTCCCAATTTTTTTTTTCTTTTTGATATGTTTAGTTGTACTAAAGTTTTAATCAATTTTATTTTGTTATTGTCTTTTCTTGTTTTTGGGGTGGGGTGTGGGGGAGGTCTTAAGTTGTTTCTTGATGGAGGAACTACCCAATTTTCTCAGTACTGTTCAGAACAAGAGTTGCTTTTATGTGAGGTTTTCAGTATAGGCAGCAATTGTAAGCAACCTCCTCAGTGAATTAATTGGTTACTATTTGTGTGTTAGAAAATGACAGTTCATTGAAGTTCAGTTGGAGAATCAGGTGTTATTTTCATCTTTATTTCGTCACTTCTGCTGCTTCATTACCTCGCTTTCTGATCATCACATAATTTAAGAATGAGTAGCTGGTTTTATTCAAGAGACTTTTTACTTCCTTTTAGCTAGAAGAATGGCAGGATTCTTTTGGAAGCCAAGTACCAATTTGCTGCATCCATCAATATCACTTGAAGTTGTACCCAAAAAATTCAATATCACTTAAAGTTGTTGCCTGTTGGACTGACCATTTAGCCATTTAATCTAGGGTTCCTTTATATTCTATCTATTCCATTTTATATGACACTCTTTTCTAATCTGTTCTGAAAAAAAAATCAAGTGTTTCTATATTTTGTAAACTCTCTAACATTAAATTTCTCATTTTACCTTTAATGTCATGTTTTTAAGATCATAAAAATGTCATGACACTTATAAAATCCCAAGTACTAAGAGTACTGCTTTTGGCAGGGGCGTATATGCACCTTATACCATGCTGTGTCACGGGACGCCGGTTAATTAATCAAGAAATTTCACTAGATATTTATAAAAAAAATAAAAATATTGGGAATACAAATAGAAAATGATACCGCATGTCATTATAGTGATTTATTCATTTGTCCATTTCTTCAAATTATGCTATCGTTTCTGTAAAATCTTGCGTACGACACTAGCTTTTGGTATGTGCCAAAAGTCTGTCTTTCTTTCTTACAATTCGTGTCCAGTAAATCACCAATATATAACATGAAACTAATGGAGTATTATGTACGTATATACCTTAACTAATACCCCTATAATCTTCTAATGCGTTCCTCTTTCTCCTCCAAATTTAGGATTATGTCTGAGGAACATGGATATCAAAGGAGTGGGAAGAAGTGCAGGGAGAAATTTGAGAACTTGTACAAATATTACAAGAAGACTAAAGAAGGGAAAGCTGGAAGACAAGATGGCAAACATTATAGATACTTTAGACAGCTCGAAGCTCTCTGTGGTAAAACAAGCAATACAATCTCAATATCAGAAACCAACAATTTTGGAAGCAGTAATGTTCACTACAATCACATTAACAACAATAATCAAGAAGCTCATAATTTTCATCATCAGGGTCCTAAGCTCTCTGATAGTCTCTCTGATTCCTCTGAGTCTGATCATGCTACTTCATCCGGCGATGATAGCGAACTCAATATGGACAATGATTCAAAAGAAAAGAGGAAGAAGAGAAGAGGAAAAAGGAGTTGGAAAGCTAAGATAAAAGACTTTGTGGACATACAAATGAAGAAGTTAATAGAGAAACAAGAAGCTTGGTTAGAGAAAATGATGAAGACAATTGAACACAAGGAACAAGAGAGGATATCAAGAGAGGAGGAATGGAGGAAACAAGAGTCAATTAGGATAGAAAATGAGCAAAAGTTTTGGGCTGGTGAAAGAGCATGGATTGAAGCTCGTGATGCTGCTTTAATTAATGCATTGCATAAACTAAGTGGAGATCAAGAACTGATCAAGAGTAATAAAAATGATTCACTATGTTATAATAAAGACATGAATTGGGATGGCATTAATGGATACCTAATCAAGTGCAACAAGAAACAAAAAGAGAATTTCTTGAGCTCATATTATAACTTCAACAACAATGAAGGAGGGAGATCATATTGTGAAACATCAAGACATGTACCAAATGTTCAAGTAATGGATCCTGGGATGTTTTAGGTAAGTGGCTAATTTAAGTTTGATTATGGTATTTTTGTTTTATTTATAAGGTGCTAACTGGTGTGTCGAATATTTAGGGATTATTGAAGTTAACTGATCCTAGGAGATAAGATTTAATTGAGTCGATTTTTATCTCTATTTTTAATTATTTCCAGATATTCTTTTGAGATTTTATTTCTTTATCCAAATTAATGTTGGTCTGACTCTGATATGATGTGCTTTTTCCTTCATTGTTTTTCCTCTCAATTAGCTGGTTTCCTCCTGGCTTTAACTTGTCTTTGATAATCATACAATTAATCATCTATTAGTTGAAGAAGAGCTTTGGAGCAGCGGTTAAATATTCTTCATATGACCTATAAGTCACGGGTTCGAGTCGTGAAATCAACCACTAATGCTTGCATTAGGATAGATTGTTCATTACACCCGGTTGAGATGCGTCCTTTCGTGAAACCCTACGTGATCTTGGAATACTCTGTGCATTGTGTTGCCCTTCTAGTCATCAACTAGTTGCTTTGTGTTAATGTTAGGTTAATATATGGAGCTCTTATGTAAGTGGGTAGTGAACTATCTAATTCTGTCACTCTATTATGAACTAAAAACTTAACCCTTCTTCACATTAGTCTTTTATGCAATTTTATTTTGTTATATGATAAAATGTGTAAAATCAGACACATTTTACACTAAGAATTTTATTTTGTTATATGAAATTCTTCTATTTTCCTCTTTTGTTCCCCCATGCCGGATTTGGTTTGATATTTGAGTATCTAACTATATAAAGATCAGAGCCATCTTTTAATATTCTTTTATGAATTAATTATGTTTCTTGAGCTATTTTGCAGCAAAAAAGTTAAATATATAAACAACTTAGAAAGATCATGCATACAACAAGCATGAAAATACATTTACGCATTTTTTAGAATTTCCTATATGGTGATTTGTACCTAAATGTAGCAAACCATAAAGTTGAGCTCAAATTATATATTTCTGATCAGCTTTTGGTGAAGTTCTTCAATACAGCATGGGAGCTTTTAGCATATGCTTCTTTTAACATCATTATTATTATTATTATTATTATTATTATTATTATTATTATTACTATTATTATTATTATTATTATTATTATTATTATTATTTTGTTCTACTACTCCCTCCGTTTCAATTTATGCGAATCTGTTTGACATGACACGGAGTTAAAGAAAAAATGAAGACTTTTGGAATTTGTGGTCCTAAACAATTTATGCGAACATGTTTTACTAATTAAGGAGGTTTTGTTTTTCTTTTTTCTTTTTTGGTCTAAACTGCTTAAGCTTGTGTAGATATTAGACAAATACACAAATGTTAACACCTGCCTCACTTAGCACTTGGCAATATATGCATTTATAATATGCATTCTATTTTTTTTTTTTTAGAAAAAATTTAATTGGCTCTGCAAGGCTCGTAGGAAAACCCGAAAATGGAGTTGTCATTTAAGGTCAGATTTCCAAGTTGAATAATGAGGTGAAAACTAGACAAATAGTACTTTTGTTATCTCAGTTACTTGTCAAATCAATGGCGTCACCATGCCTAAAATTCTTTCTTTTTTTCTTTTTAATTTGATCACACAAAAGTTCAGATTCCCACAATTGCATATAGATTAATGGTCTAACAACTTATTTCAAAAATAAAAAATTATTCCCTTTGAGGTAGATTGTCTTGGAGATTTTAGAAAACATTGGAAGTAACAAAAAGCGAGGGGCTGAAAAAGAAAATATAATACATGAAACAAGAAAGAAATAGAGAATAAAGCTGCGAAACTATTTGATCAGCTTTGCCATTGTAGTTCTTTGTGATCAGTGCGGAAGCTTCCTTTACTCTCTGTGAATATATATATATATATATATATATATATACACTCTGTTTCAATTTATATGAATATATTTCCTTTTTAGTATGTGTCAAAAAGAATGACATATTTTCTTATTAGGAAACAATTTATATTTATGCAATGATTTTTAGCCACACAAAATATATGTGCCTCATTTTACATAACAAGTTCAAAAGTCTTTTCTTTCTTTAAACTCCGTGCCCAATCAAATGAGTTCACATGAATTAAAACGGAGGGAATATATATATATATGTGCATGACAGTCTCAATGCTGCTGCTATGATCAGTAATTCAGTATTACTACTATTACACGACAGTTCGAAAAACCCTTCTAATGCATGGTTCTGACTACTCATGAGGAACGTCTGCAAACTTTAATTTCCCACACTATTCATCTTATGTTTCATAAAGAGTAAATATGGTTCTCTTTCTCCTTTTCTCGATCAAATAATAATGAGTATCACTTAATTCACATTCTTTTGTTGTTAAATGGTGTCACACACCTCGTTGGTGATGTAACTACATAAGTATGCTCGTGTAAACTATGGCAATGAACAAAGAAGAACGCTTGCTTATTTATACTATCAATTCACTTCACTAAGTTATTAATTGCCCATATTAATTGAGATTAGATATATAAAAAAAATAAGATAGATTATATGCTAAAATAAGTTAAAATACGCTGTTAGAGGTGAAAACAAAAACTAGACTTTTTTTGGCAGAAGACTAGCTTGATCGTGGAAATTTGAATGTATCGTAACTTTGGGCTTTGCATGTGATAGTAGCCTATATTATGTATTGTAGACGCTATTTGCACTCTAAATTAATCATACTTTATTGATATTTAAATGATATAAGGTAAGAAAATGTTCTAATTGAGATTTTTATGTTGTGCAGGAGCCGCTCCGAGCTAGGAGGAAGATGAAGAGCGTTTTGGAGTCAATTATATACATACAAGGCCAATCAATGATAGCCCGGATGAAAAAGAGCAAGAAAAGGCAAAGAAAACAGTGAAAGCCCGCGGACCTGGGCGCGATGGAACGCGGTGCAGAAACAGAAAGTTAGTGAACGAACGCGGTCGGGTCCGCGGTTGAGACCGCGACCGCGGTCGAGGATTTAACAGCGGAAGTTTCAAGGGCTAAAGTGTAAATTTCTGGACAATTAACCTAAACCTATAAGAACCCAAAACTCGCCCAACAGTCAGTTTTAAGCTTGTTTTAGACTCAATTGGAGACAAGAACAAGTGAGAGGAGATCAAGCCATCTTTAGAATTTTTCTTTCTTCTTCTTTTTACCATTAATTGTGAATGAACCATATTATTGCTTTATTTTATTTTAGTATGAGTATCTAAACATTTAGTCTAGGGTTGATGGAACCAATTGTTGGATGAAGTTTTTAACTCTATTCTGATAGAATCGAGCCGTGCTTGTTCAGTGATTGTTCAACTACGTTTTGTATTGTGATTAATTGAATGAGCCCTTGATTAATCGTGTCTAATTGCCTTGTGTTGCTTGAGAAAGAATACTTGGTTAGATTGTTGTTGAACAACACCACTTTTGGATAATTGAAGAGACTAATTACTTGAATTTAAAAATGGGTTTAGAAATAACGAAGCTTTGGTGGGATAATCCTGAGTTGCATAAATTGTTAGCTTGAGTAGTTCGAAAGAATGATTCTAGTAAATTATTGTAATTGATCGAGAGATGATTACAATAGCCCATAACTCATAATCCTCATAGAGTATTACGGCGAGATTATAGCTTAAGAGTTGAGAATTAATCCGGCAATTGGGGAAATCAATACCCTAGAGCTTTGTGCCCTTGAGTTCATCTTTATTCCTAATTATTGTTAGTTTTCTTATCATTTTACTTTAGCTAAATAAATTTCACTGCTTATTGATAAAAATCTTGCATCCGGAAATTGTCTGAGCTTAACCTTATTAAGAGTTGTACTGAATAGGTTAGTTCCCTGTAGATTTGACTCCGGACTTAAACCGGTTTATATTTGGAGCGACTGCTTTGTCCTTTTTATAAGTCATAGTTGGGCATGATCAAATTTTGGCGTTGTTGCCGGGGAACTAACGGTGTTATTTGTTACAACTTAGAAGAATTGCTACGATGTTTAGTTTAGACAAATTTTCTACGGTGTTATAAATTTTTCTATTGAAAATTCTCACGTTTGAACTCTCTTGTGACTCAGGTGTATGCCTAGAAGCTCTTCGCGGGCTAGTGAACTTTTCGAAGGACTCTCAGAGCGCGAGAAAACATTCAGGGCATTAAACTATGCCAACAAGAAGAACAAACAGTCACAACAAAAACACCAACTCGAAATTGAAATGGACAACGTGGATGACGTCGAGGCAAACAATCGGAACAACCGGGTTGATCTGAATAATGGAGTTGTGGAACCTCTTGTGCCAAAAGCTGCTCTTTATGATTGTGCACAGCCTACTGCTGACAACCTGTCCACCACCATTGCTGTCCCCCAGATACAAGCGGAGACATTCCAGCACTAACAACATGCTACATCTGTTGCAGAATAAGAGACTGTTCTTAGGGTCACACATTGAAGACTCACAACAACACTTGAAAATTTTCATGTTAATTTGTGTGACCCAAAGGCAGCCGAATGTGACCCCAGAAGCCATCAAGTTGTTACTGTTTCCGTTCTCGGTGACTGAAGAGGCTCAGACTTGGCTGAATTCGCTCCCAATAAATTCCATTGCCACTTGGGAGGAATTAGTCGAGCAGTTCCTAAACAAGTTCTATCCTCCCAACAAGACTGCAAGGCAGATTGATGAGATATTGCAGTACAAGCAGAAACCTACTGAAACCTTGCAGGAAACATGGGAAAGGTTCAAAGGGATGCTAGTGAAGTGTCCACACCATGGCATTCTAGACCAGATGCTTGGCCAGAGATACTAAATGGGTTTGGCAGACAATTTGAAAACTAATGTAGACGCTTCAGCTGGGGGTGCATTTCTGAGCAAGACATTCATAGAGTGCAAGATATTTCTCGATAAGATGTCTCAAAATTTAGGCTGGATGATGAGAGGTACGACCCTGGCACCAATAGTGCATTCTGTCCCTCTTGACCCAAACAATAGCCACGCTCATGACTCAGATGAGTATACTAACAAAGAAGATTGACGAGATGGGTACAAAGCAAGTGCATATTGTTGATACAACAAATGGAGGATTGTGTACCCCTTGCATTAATCAGTCTTATGTGTGACCATGGAGTGGAGAGAGTGATAACCAGGGATTCAGAGAGGACATGAATTAGGTTAATAATATTGGGGGTCAGAGGCAAGGAGGATAATAATGGGGGCCAGCACCTAACCAGCAATATAGGCCCAACATGCCACAACCTGGAGGTATACGTCCACAAGGCCAAGTGGTGCCATATCAAAGGCAATAGGGCTATCAACAGCAGCACCAGCAACAGTTGGCATATTAGTCACCTCATCAGCAGCAAGACAACAACATGGTAGAAATTAGTGGCATGCTGCAGCAACTCATGGGAACAAATGGTAAGAAGCATGAAAAGTTGGCAGCACATGACTCAGTAATTAAAGGAATTAAAAATCAACTGGGACAGTTGTCCATGACCTTAACAACCTCCCCCAAGGAACATTGCCGGCAGACATGAATATTAACCCAAAGGAGCAAAACCTAAATCAGCTAATGGCAGTAATTCTCCGGAATGGGAGAGATTTAGACAGAGAGCAAGAAGTTGCTCAATCCAGAACAGAGACTACGCCAGCCACTCCATTTCCATTAGAAGCAGATGAATCAGCAGAACTCACCGAAGTGGTAGTTTAACAAGCACAGGTTGCCAAGGGTAAGACAAAAAAGGGTGAAGAAGTCTCCGAACAGGTGGTACCTCTTATGCCACTAGCTTCCAACAAAGAACAGCCAGCAAGCAATGGAAAAAGAGTGACTCCTGCACCATTTCCTCATAGATTGGCAAAACAAAAGAAAGATGATCAATACAGGAAATTCATAGAGATGCTTCGCCAGATTCAATTGAATATTCCCCTGATGGATGCTTTGAGGGAAATGCCAGGATATGCAAAGATAATGAAGGACCTAATGTCGCAAAAATTTGACTTTCAGGACCTGTCCACTGTAACTCTGACACAGACCTGCAGCGCGGTAGTGACAAGACCTATGGACCAAAAGATGTCTGATCCAGGTAGCTTCACTATTCCATGTACTATTTGGAGTTATGTTTTTGCAAAAAGCATTGTGTGACACAAAACTGGGCATTGGAAAAGCTAGACCGACCTCAATGTTGTTGCAACTGGCTGATCGCACGGTTAAAAGACCGACAGGAATTCTTGATGATGTGTTGGTGCAAGTGGAAAAATTTGTACTCCCTGCAGACTTTGTTATTCTGGACTGCCAGGTAGATGAGGAGATACCCATCATATTGGGAAGGCCATTCTTAGCCACTGGGAGAGCCTTGATTGATTGTGAGACTAGAGAACTAAAAATAAGGTTGAACAATGAGGAAGTAATATCCAACGTTCAACAATCCATGAGGAGACCCAGTGAATATGCAAACTGCTCACTAGTGGAGGTTGTGGATGTGATACTGCAAGAAGAGGATGAGACCCTTAATGTCAAAGATCCATTGGGAGCCCGCTTGACAAATTTAGAAGAAATGGATGGTGAAGGGTTGGCACAGTGGGTCATGGCCCTTGAAGGTCAAGGATTCTGGAAAATAGAACCTCAGTTCGAGCCCCTACGTTTAGAAGAGAGAGCGACACCACCTGCAAAGCCATCAATAGAAGAACCACCACAGCTGGACTTGAAACCGCTTCCAGCCTACCTCAGGTATGCTTTCTTGGGCCCCATTTCTATTTTGCCTGTTATTATATCATTTGGTTTGCTAGCTGCGCAGGTAGAACAATTATTGCAGGCATTGCAAGAATGCAAGACTGCCATTGGTTGGACCATGGAAGATATAAAGGGTATCAGCGCAGCCTTCTGCATGCATAAGATTCTTCTGGAAGAGTGGCACAAACCTTCTAGAGAACATCAAAGACGAATGAACCCAAATATGAAGTAAGAAGTAAAGAAGGAAGTGATCAAGTGGTTGGATGCGAGCATCGTCTTCCCCATCTCTGACAGCAATTGGGTCAGCCCTATCCAGTGTGTGCCAAAAAAGGGAGGAATAACAGTCGTACAAAATGAAAATAACGAGTTGATATCAACTCATACAGTCACGGGGTGGCGTATTTTCATGGACTATCGAAAACTAAACACAGTCACCCGAAAGGACCATTTCCCTTTACCCTTCATTGACCAGATGTTGGACAGGTTAGCTAGGCGATCCCATTTCTGTTTCTTAGACGGATACTCGGGGTATAATCAGATCTCAATTGACCCAAAAGATAGAGAGTAAACGTCCTTCACTTGTCCGTATGGCATCTTTTCCTTTCGGAGAATGCCTTTTGGACTTTGCAACGCACTGGCCACATTCCAACGGTGCATGTTAGCCATTTTTACTGACATGGTTGAGTATATTATGGAGGTATTTATGGATTATTTCTCCGTAGTGGGGATTCATTCGAAGATTGTCTTCACAACCTAAGAAGAGTGCTCAAAAGATGTTTGGAGACAAATCTGGTGCTGAATTGGGAAAAGTGTCATTTTATGGTACAAGAAGGAATAGTGTTGGGCATAGAGTGTTCAAAAAGGGAATTGAAGTCGACCATGCCAAAGTTGATGTGATCAAGAAGCTTCCAGCACCTACTTCGGTAAAGTCAGTGAGAAGTTTCCTTGGGGACGCCAGATTCTATAGGCGGTTCATTAAGGATTTTTCTAAGATTTCTAACCCCTTATGTAAGTTTCTTGAAAAAGACCAACCCTTTGTGTTTTCTGATGATTGCAGGTTAGCATTTGAGGAGCTGAAGAAGAGATTGGTGACTGCACCCATCATTTTTGCACCCAACTGGGGAAACCATTCGAGCTCATGTGCGACGCCAGTGATTATGCTATAGGAGAAGTTTTGGGGCAACGCAAGGATAAGATGATGCACCTGATTTACTATGCAAGAAAGACGCTTAGTGGTGCATAACTGAACCACACTGTCACGGAAAAGGAAATGCTCGCTGTAGTGTTTGCCTTTGATAAATTCAGGTCGTACTTAATTGGCTCAAAAATTATTGTTTATACTGACCATGCAGCAATTAGGTACTTGATAACAAAGAAGGAGTCAAAACCACGTTTGATTCACTGGGTTCTGTTGCTACAAGAATTCGACCTGGAAATCCGTGACAGAAAGAGGACAGACAACCAAGTGGCGGACCACCTCTCGAGGTTGGAAGGAGCAGAAAAGAGAATGGAGGTTGAAGATATCACTGAGACATTTCCGGATGAGCAGTTACTTGCTATGACAATGGAGGAGGCACCATGGTATGCCGATATTGCTAATTACTTAGCAAGTGGTATTGTACCTTACGACCTCTCCTCAATTCAAAAGAAAAAATTCTTCCGTGATTGTCGTGC
This sequence comes from Nicotiana paniculata, assembly GCA_005239505.1. Taxonomy (NCBI): domain Eukaryota; kingdom Viridiplantae; phylum Streptophyta; class Magnoliopsida; order Solanales; family Solanaceae; genus Nicotiana; species Nicotiana paniculata. The sequence continues at coordinate 16,842 of ML360707.1, forward strand.
TTAGTACTGGTATGAACCTCTACTGTTTAAGATATGTGTTGATAACATGATCCGGAGGCGTATCCCTGAGCAAGATCAACCTTATGTTTTGCAGGCTTACCATGCTTCACCATATGTTGGACACTTTGGATGAATCCGGACAGCAGCAAAGGTGTTGGAATCGGGATTATATTGGCCTACATTGTTCAAGGATGCCCATGCTTGGGTCAAAAGCTGTGATGACTGCCAAAGGACAGGCAACATATCCCGCCGTCATGAGATGCCAATGACCACAATTCAAGAGGTGGAGGTGTTTGACATGTGGGGGATCGACTTCATGGGGCCATTTGTCAGCTCATACGGTAACAAATATATATTGGTTGCAGTTGAATATGTCTCCAAGTGGGTTGAAGCGGTGGCTCTCCCAACCAATGATGCAAAAGGGGTGACAAGTTTCCTAAAGAAAAACATCTTCAGATGTTTTGGCACCCCAAGAGCTATAATCAGTGATGGTGGCTCCCATTTTTGCAATAGAGCATTCGCACGCCTGTTGGAGAAATATGGAGTTCTCCACAAGGTAGCCTCACCGTACCACCCACAAACAAGCGGACAAGTTGAAGTGTCCAATAGGGAGATTGAAAGTGTCCTTACAAAAACAGTGAATGCAACAAGGACCGATTGGTCAAGGAAGCTGGATGATGCATTGAGGGCATACCGCACAGCCTTCAAAACTCCAATTGGCATGTCACAATACAAATTGGTGTTTGGAAAGGCATGCCACCTTCCAGTAAAGATCGAACATAAAGCAATGTGGGCATTGCGGCAGCTGAATTTAGATATGGAGACAGGGGGCTCCAACAGAGTCACTGGGTTGCATAAGCTGGAGGAATTCAGGTTCCAGGCATTCGAGAGTGCTAGACTATACAAAGAAAGGATGAAACTGATGCATGATAAGCACATCTTGGATCGGAACTTCAGACCTGGAGATCTAGTGTTTCTATATAACTCAAGATTGGGGTTGTTTCCGGGTAAGTTGAAGTCCCGATGGTCAGGACCCTTCAGAGTGGTGCAAATGTTCTCAAGTGGAGCCGTAGAGATTGAATCAGAAGATGGGACAAACAAGTTCACGGTGAATGGGAACCTCAGGAGGAATGGCCGAAGAAAAAGGGGACGGAGTGGTAATAACTTTGGAATATCCCCAAGACACGAATAAAGAGTGATGATTAGAGTCTGCGTCATGCCGCGACATTAAATCGGGCGCTTCCTGGGAGGCAACCCATGGTTTGTTGTAATTCGTCGTGTCGCGACGTTAAATCAAGCACTTCTTGTGAGGCAACCCATGATCTTCTTTTGTTTTGTTGTTGTTTTGATGTGAACGATACTAACCAGCTATTAGTGTGCAAGGAAAGATTTTTGCACATCAGGAGGAGTCGAAGTCAAAAGCTAACCCCGGAGAGGTAAAATAATTGAAGAAAACATAAAAAAATTTGTGTAGGCCCTTGTTTTGGTCACCGCGACCGCGGTCCCCGGGCGCGGTGATTAAAGAATTCAATATTTTGGGTCATCGCGACCGCGGAGCTAGCTCGAGCCAGTTTGACAGTAGGTGGTTTGTGTCCAGAAAAGCCCAGGAGAGATTTAGTGCGAAGGCGGCAAAGAAGCCTATGGCCGAAAGGGCTATTGACTGGGCAGCTCTTCATGTAGAAAACCCAAACATGTACCAGGAATTGTTGCGGCGTCGGCTCGAAATCTTGTTTGAGGAGCCGGAGGATGGCAATATGATGTTGGTTAGAGAATTTTATGCAAATCGCCTGGAGCATGAGAATCGGGTTGTCACGGTGCGCCAAACCAGAGTAGATGCTTCACGCGAGGCCATCTGACGAGTGTACAGGTTGCCAGCCTTCGACGAGGCTGGAGATTTTTACCAAACATACCAGAAAAGGCCTGTCACTTGGAACCTCTTCATCCAAACTATTTGTGTGCCAGGCAAGGACTTAATATGGGTTAAACCTATGTGCACCCTAAACTCATCCTCCCTCACTTGGGAGGCAAAGTGTTGATTGAACGTCATCAACAGTCGTCTGCTACCATCGAGCAACACCAGGATGTCAATAGACCTAGGGTATTAGCGATATGGTTTTTTGTGAATGGTCATGATTTCGATGTGGCCCGCTGATCCAGGAAGAAATGTTCATCCGCTCAACCGAAAAGAAGTATGGTTTCTACTTTCCTTCTCTGGTCACCAAATTTTGCAGAGCGATAAGAGTTCCTGAGAACCCCAACATGGATGGGTTGGTGCCAAAGGAGACCGCGTTCAGGGCATCCAAAGTAACCATCGGGAAAGACCCGGTGGCACCTGGAGCTATTCAAAGTGATACCTCAGATGAATCGGATGATGATGATGATGATGATGGTCAGGAGGAGTCTATGCATGCCTCACCCCCACAGGTACAGATTTCTGATGAGGCAGGCCCATCTCAGGCCCGCCAGAGTACCCGTCTGACAGCTCTGGAACAGGATATGGATGGGTTTCACACTTTGGTCACGGACCTGGGTACTAGAGTTGATGCTCTGGCCACTCAAAGTGCAAAGTTTGAGAAGAAGATTATGGGTTGGCTGAGGGCGCTAGGAAAAGCTTGTCGCCTCGATCTTGGAACTATCTCCGATCAGGGCTGAGTACCAGGGAAGTCCCTTTACCTTACTCTGCTTTAACTTATTTGACATGGCGACATGCCGATTTTTTAAGTGTGGGGTGGGGAATGATGTGTATGTTGTTGTTGTATATGTATGTATTTGATTGGTAATTTAGTTTGTCAATTTAAATTCTACTTGGCCCGACAAGGGACACCACTCGACGGGTTTCTTGAGGGACTAAAGTCGAACACAAAAAAACAAAAAGATTTTGGTTTTGTAGTAGTGTATCAACTCTCCCTTGGTTTTTCTTTAAACCACGATTCTTTTCCAAGGGTTTTTATTTGAACCGGGTGTAATTAGTTTTATCCATTTTTAGTTAGGAACTTATGGGCGAGGAAAGAATTAAATATAGACTATTTTGTGTGACACTTAGGCTCATTAGTTGACTCTAGCGAGAAAGCCATAAAATGTGTGTTCTTGATTTGGCTTAAGTACCCTGAGCGGAGTGTCTGATGATCCAACCTGAATTGAGTCATGTGTCATGTGTGAGTGAGACTTTGTGTATTCTGTGCTAACGTTTAACGCCTAGAACTTGCCATGTGTGTTTCCAAAGCGAAATGGTAGTCTTATTTGGTCTAGAAAGTGATATAGGCATTTCTTTGTTGAACCATATTTGTACATGTTCTACCCACCTAATTGTTATATACCATAGTTAACCCCTTTGAGCATGTAATCCTATTTTCTTTGGCAACCACATTACAAGCCTTACCCAATTTTTGAAATGTCCATCTATTTGAACCATATTACCTCTATAAGCACTTGAATTGTGATGAAATATGTAAAAATTAAAGTGTGGTTGGTTGGTTAGGCTTTTGAGTGGAACTGAGGAAATACGGATAAAGGTGCACGATGTCTAAAATTAATACTAAAAGCCACCGGAACTGAGAAAAAAAATAAAAAAATAAGTAATAGGGGCTTTTGAGATAATTGTGCTTAAAGAAGTAGGGGGTATGACATATTGATGTAAAGGTAGAATGGTGGTTTGACATGAGTATGTGCTTAAATGTTGAAATAGATGTATTAAAAGTGCTTAGGGAGGTGTAGTCACTATTATATCCAAATGTATCCTACCCGACCCCCAGCCTATATTATATCCAAATAAAGTCCTAATTGATCCTAGACTGAATGATCTTGATTAGTAGAGTAGTACACTTCGGGCAAGCATATGGTGCATTTTCTGTGGCACAAGAATGTTCTTTCTGAGGGTGAGCAAATTTTATTTATTTGAAGTCCTCAGTGTGTGCGAATTGGATTGATTATGACATAAATATCTTTTGTGGTGAGTAGGCACTTGACTCATGAAATGGAGGTAAGTCTGGACCTCTAACTTAGAGGAAGTGAGCCGGTTAGGGACATTGCGTGGCTAGAGAGAGAGTCCGCTCTTGAGGTATGGATGTTACGCTAAGGTAGTTTCCCAGTGAAGTTAGGCATGTGGAGTGTGGTTTTGTTGTTCGAATACGAGCAACGGTTTAAGTGTCGGGTGTTGATAGTAGCCTATATTATGCATTGTAGACGCTATTTGCACTCTAAATTAATCATATTTTATTGATGTTTAAATGATAAAAGATAACAAAATGCTCTAATTGAGATTTTTATGTTGTGCAGGAGCCACTCCGAGCTAAGAGGAAGATGAAGAGAGTTTTGGAGTCAATTATGTACATACAAGGCCAATCAATGATATCCCGGATGAAAAAGAGCAAGAAAAGGCAAAGAAAAACCTGGGCGCGATGGAACGCGGTGCAGAAACAGAAAGTTAGTGAATGACCGCGGTCGAGGATTGAACAGCGGAAGTTTTAAGGGCTAAAGTGTAAATTCTTGGGCAATTAACCTAAACCTATAAGAACCCAAACTCGCCCAAGAGTCAGTTTTAAGCTTGTTTTAGACTCAATTGGAGGCAAGAACAAGTGAGAGGAGATCAAGCCATCTTTAGAGTTTTTCTTTCTTCTTCTTTTTACCATTAATTGTGAATGAACCATATTATTGCTTTATTTTATTTTAGTATGAGTATCTAAACATTTAGTCTAGGGTTGATGGAACCAATTGTTGGATGAAGTTTTTAACTCTATTCTGATAGAATCGAGCCGTGCTTGTTCAGTGATTGTTCAACTACGTTTTGTATTGTGATTAATTGAATGAGCCCTTGATTAATCGTGTCTAATTGCCTTGTGTTGCTTGAGAAAGAATACTTGGTTAGATTGTTGTTGAACAACACCACTTTTGGGTAATTGAAGAGATTAATTACTTGAATTTAAAAGTGGGTTTAGAAATAACGAAGCTTTGGTGGGATAATCTTGAGTTGCATAAATTGTTAGCTAGAGTAGTTCGAAAGCATGTTTCTAGTAAATTATTGTAATTGATCGAGAGATGATTACGATAGCGCATAACTCATAATCCTCATAGAGTATTACGGTGAGATTATAGCTTAAGAGTTGAGAATTAATCTGGTAATTGGGGAAATCAATACCCTAGAGCTTTCTGCCCTTGAGTTCATCTTTATTCCTAATTATTGTTAGTTTTCTTATCATTTACTTTAGCTAAATAAATTCCACTGCTTATTGATAAAAATCTTGTATCCGAAAATTGTCTGAGCTTATTTATTAAGAGTTGTAGTGAATAGGTTAGTTCCCTATGGATTCGACTCCAGACTTAAACCGGATTATATTTGCAGCGACCGCTTTGTCCTTTTTATAAGGCATAGTTGGGCGTGATCAGCCTGCTACCCTTCTCGAGAAGCTTTCAGCCTGTTACTTGGGGAAGAATAGCTATCAGAAATATCATGAAAGGATAAGCTACGGCAACGGAAAAAATGAGACTTACAACCCGTTCGGCCAAGTTGCCAACAACTTCTTATTTCGAAAAGTACTTTTGTTCAAAAAAATATTTTTGTCAAATACTAGCGGTTTATGTTTAGTCAATTCGTTTGAGTAATGCTTTTTGTATGCTCATTGTGTTTTATCAATCTTTTAAAAAATATTTTTAAGTATCAAATCACAAAAAAAGGACAGCAAAAGTTCAAACAGGCTCTTAATTGCTTATTTCAGTGTAAAACAAGAACTAATTGTAACCCCAATAATTAAGAAGACAAAAAATTATAGACGAGGAAAATCAGGAGGAGAAAAAGAAAAAGAACTACCACTATCTCATCAGATTCTTTCTTCGCTAGGCGTAGCTAGGTGGAGAAAATTGAATCATCCGTTGAAAATTACATTCTGCAAATAACGCAAATACATTTTCAAATATATATTGTCAAACGTTTTTCCAAGAACTTACATTTTGGTACAAATATTTTCTTTTTTGTATAAATTATTGAATCCTTTGATATAAAGCAAATTACTAGTGAAGTGACAAAGGAGTTCCAAAAATAGCTTTTGTTATCAGATTCAAATCTATTGCGATATATTGAACAGATAGAAAATATTGCAAAATTTTCTATGAAGTTATAGTTTTTATAAGCCATTGCAAGCAACCGTTTTATTTTTGTTTATTAAATTTGGTTATGGGTAATTATTTATGCACAAGAAAATGAGATATGACACACATAATTTATATCTATATCTATATTTATATCTATATCATATTAAAAGTGGAAACATTATAAGTCAAAAGTTAATTTACAAATTCACCCATCAAAGACCGAGTGACATTTCCATTGCAATCAAATACTATTTCAACAGTATTTGTGTGTTTATATATATTCTATGAAGATTAAAAGAAAAAAGTTAAATAAAAAAGACATAAATGTAGACACATTGGCATTGAGATGGTCAGCTTTTAATGAAGCCTTTGGACTTCTTCTGAGAATGGTGCATGTAAGCTCGAGAAAGAAGATGAAGATCATAAATGTATCACAATTTTTCAAATTTTTTTATCACGATTGTATTATAATTCAATATATATTATAATTATTGCAGGAATTTTGTTACAAATGTATGATAATTGAATATTCATTGTATATTGTTACGAGCAGTTGTGAGTTCATGACGAATTTCACACTTTGTACCACAAATATATGGTAATTGTATATTAATTTATTAGTATTGTATCAGGTGTTATTTTGGGTATTAATATACCAGATACAAGTTAGATACAATTATGATACAAGTATGATTACAATTATGTTTTAGGATTGATGTATCTGATACAATTCAAACACAATTATAATACTATTATCATATAATCATCATACAATTCCTGAATGTTTCTTCATTTTCAGTATTGTCCGGTCTTCCAGCAAAAGAACGATAGAACTGACGATTATTTAATAGTATACAGTTGTCAGCAATGATGGGAAACGAGAAGATGGAGATTCTTGGTGTAGATTAAGGGATCTTGATGTAAAAAAAGGAGAGAGAAGAGGAAAAGGGAAAAAATAAGGAAATGATGTAACTGAATCTCTTAATTAAATGCACTAATAATAGCTAGGTGTGAGCCTTTCAAAGAGCAATACATATAATTTGTAAGAAAAACCTATATACTTATTAAAAACTACAAAACATAGAGAACATAGGTGTAATGATCCGGCTGGTTATTTTGAGAATTTAAGTCTCGTTCGACAGCATAAGGCCTTGAGTAGCTTCGTATTATGTGCATCGACTTGCATGCATGGTTTAAATTCAGTTACCGGATGATTCAGAGTCAAATCGAAAGAAGGATTCAAGTTTTGGAAGCTTAAGCGGAAAGAGTTGACCGGAATTTAACTTTTGTGTAAACGGCTCCGGAATGAGTTTTGGATGATTTCAACAGCTTCGTATGATGATTTTGGACTTAGGCGTACGTCCGGATTTGGATTTGGAGGTCCATAGAGTAATTTGGAGCATTTCGGTGAAAGTTGGAAGAGTTGAAGTTTGGAAGGTGGAGAGGCTTGGCCAAGAGTTGAATTTGGAGATATTGGGGTCGAAATGCAATTCCGAGTGTTGGAACAGCTCTGTTATGTCATTTGGGACTTGCCTGCAGAATTTGACGTCTTTCGGGGTTGATTTGATAGGTTGCGCGCTTGGAAGATTTAAAGTTCATAAGTTCGATTCATGGTGTGATTCGTAGTTTCGACGTTGTTTGATATGATTTGAGACCTCGAGCGAGTCCGTGTTAGGTTATGGAACTTGTTGGTGTGTTTAGACGGGGTCCCGGGGGCCTCGGGTGTGTTTCGGATGGGCAACAGGCCATTTTCTTTTATTTTGAATTGTTGATTCTGTGATTTGGTTTTCTCCTTCGCATTCGCGTCAATACCTCCGCGTTCGCGAAGATTAATCTTGGAGGATGCATCATTTGTTCTTCGCGTTTTCATGTCTCCTTCCGCGATCGTGGAAACCTGCCATTCCCTCTTTCGCGTTCGCATTCGCGTTCGTGTTCGCGAGTGACATCCCCTTCTTCGCGTTCGCGTAGGCCACTCGTGAGCCAACATACCTTTCTTCTCCGCGCACGAGCGTGTTGTCGCGTTCGCGAAGCAAAAATTAGGCAACAACCATTTTCTTCTTCGCGAACGCGATTGTTCTTCCGCGTTCGCGATGCATAAACACCTGGACAGCAGAATATATATTCCAATTCGAGAGTTAAGCCATGTTTATAAGTGATTTTGAGCGATTCTTTTGGGGGTTTTTCAAGAAAATCGATTGGATAAGTGTTCTTCACCTAGAATTTATTATATTCTATGATTTTATCTTTATTTTAATCATTTAATTTTTGTTTTGAGCTGAGAAAAATGGAATTTTTGAAGAAAACTTTCAAACTGAAAAATCATGATTTGAGGGGCGAATTGGTATCGGAATTTGATAATTTTAGTACGGCTGAACTCTTATCGGAATGAGTGTTCGGATTTTGTGAAATTTTTCGGGTTCCGAGGTGTCGACTTTTGGGTCGATTTTTAGACTTTGATAAAGATTGAGGCTATATGATCCGAAATAGTTTTCTATGAGTTTGATTTGTGCTTTGAAGTTGTTTTGGATAGATTTGAGCCGTCCGTATGCCATTTCACCCGAGAAGTTTATTTTAGAGTATCGGCCTGTCTGGTTTGAGGTAAGTATCTTGCCTAACTTCGTGTGGGGGAACTGCCCCTTAGGATTTTAGTCTTCTATGCCAATTGTAGTACGTGTACGTGAGGTGACGAGCACGTGGTCGGCTTGTTTGTGGAAAGTTGGCCTTTTAGGGTTCTTAGGTTCTTGTATTTACTGAGTATGAAGTTGCTTTCATTATGAGTAAGTTTGCCTTAATTACTGGTTTCACTTTACCTGCTAACTGGGATTAATTATTTCATGATCCATTCTTATTGCCTATTTGATTCTTATGTGACTTAACTAGAGATTTTTACCTCTTTTATTGTCACGCTATCTCTTAATAACTGCTTATCCTTATTTGAAATTATTATTATCTCTTCTGTAATTGTTTAAACTTAATTGAGGTTATGATTATCTTTTCGTTGCTTATCCTTAATTGAATTTGTTGTATCTCTTTCATAATTCTCCAAATTTAAAAGAAGTTTAGATATCCTTTATCTTAGTTGACTTGTCCTTATTTGGAATTATTCAACTTGTGTTAGCTCCCTTGTTGTTGAACTGTACATTGTGGATTGTTGTTACATATTATTTCCTTTGTTGTTGAGTTGTTCTTATTATGAGTAGCATTCTCTATTACGAATACTCCTTGTGAACTAGTTCTTCCGTTTCTTGAATTCTGAAATTTCTGAATTGATTTATTTGGCGTACCATTGTATTATTGTCATTGTTGTTGTGATACACGAGGTTTCTATCGTGCAGTTGTTGTTATTGTGATGCATGAGGTTTCTGCCGTGCGGTTGTTGTTATGGGGTTGCACGAGGTTTCTGTTGTGCTATTGTTACTATTGATATTTGTACATGCGGCGTGACAAGACGGGCATATATTTGTGGGTTGCGCATAGGGAGAGACAAGGTGGGAACATTATTATGCATGTGTGACGAGACAACGCAGGCATTTACTTTATTATTGCACACGTGGCGAGACAAGGTGCGATGTGTCAGGGATTGATTTGTGATGACTTGTAATGGCCTGGGGGCATTCTTGTTGTGGATATTTGTGTAGTGGTGCACTTACCTGTGTGAGTTCTATCTTGTGAAAAATTGTGAGAAAACATTCTATATGTTGTCCATTTCTTTTTCTATACTTACTGGCATGAACTATGTTAGAACACTTGCACAAGCATACACATGGTTAAGCACTCTTATTCGGTTAAGAGGATTCTTGATATTGTTGAGTATAGATACACACCCTTGTTTACGTTCTTTCTATGTGATAATGGCTCTATTTGGCACGTGAGTCTTCAGTGCGGTTATAAAGTGTAATGAGAGCACAGGATGCCAAGTGTTAGGGTTCAGGGTTTGAGACCCGTGGGTTGTGAATAGTCTGAGGTTCGGCACCTCGTGGAGTTTATTGGCTAAAACTTGGCGTAAAAGTGGTCATTTTTGTTGAGTTGTTACTTGTCCTCTCTTTATCTGTGATTATCAGATTTATGATGTGTTTCTGTTCATTCTTCTGTGTCATTATTATGGTGTTCCGTTGTTAGTTGTATTTTTCTTTCTTACTGCAATTTCTGTATTAATTGTCATTACGCGTAGTCTTTATACAGGTATCGTACTCTGTTATTCTATACTTATGCTTGTTCGGGTTATTTAGTCCAGTAGGTGACTTGACTGTTCCTCGTCAATACTCCATTGAGGTAAGTCTTGATACTTGCTGGGTACCGTTGTGTTGTACTCATACTACACTTCTGCACATTTTTTAGCAGATCCGGGTATTTCGAAGTCAGTTGATCATTAGTTAGTTGTGCGGACTATTTCTGAGGAGACTCAAGGTAAACTTATTGTTGCGTTCGTAGGCTTCGGAGTCACCTTTTGATTTTTGTATTCACATTGTTTACCTTATTTCAAAATAGTTGTATTTAGAAATTTTTAGCAAACTTAGTAGAGCTTATGACTTGTACTACCAGTTTTGGGATTGTAAATTTTATAGAGACTTTTCTATTTCAAAATTATTAGATGTTAATTAATTATTGTTGTTATTCGGTTAATGTTAGGCTTACCTAGTCCCTAAGATTAGGTGCCGTTGCGACACCCAACAGAAAAGAAATTGGATTGTCGCAAGAAGTAAATAAATTTCTAATATAATATAATTGGGTAAAATCTCATTTTATTGCTTCCGCATTCAAAATTGCAACAGTATAGAGTGCATTGGATATAGCAATTATAATTGAGAAAACTGTACTTTACTCAAAATGATTTACTTCATCTGTCAAAGAAAACCAACAAATATACAATTAAGATTATTACTTAATTATCTCATCCGTTAAAGAGACCCATCAAACACTCAATTATATTCTTATCAAACATCTGCATATATAAATTGTCTTTGAAATTGAATTGAAATTTCCTGCTTCCGTAAAATATTGTAAATTTTGGTTAAGCTTATATCTTCGCCTCCCGCAACACACAATTCTACTGTATAAGTATCAACTCAACAACAACAAAAATAATTCAGTAAAAATCTTATAATTAGGGTTTAGAAAAGATGGAGTGTACGCAAACTCTTAAGTATCAACTCAAGTAAGTAATTCTTTTTCTTTACTTTCTATGAAAATTCATGATACTATATATTCTTGTTTATTCAAATTATGGCAAGAAAAGGTAGAACACTTATTACTATTATTTAGTTCTATGAAGTAATGCTATCATTTTTTATTTTTGTGTGGTAACCATATATCTGTAACCAATGATATATCAAGCATTTGGCAATTTATTGTAATAGTTGGTATAATAAGAGTAAACTTAGTTTGGTTATCCAGAAACGCACAAACCACCAAAGATAATTTTGTTACCAAACTGTTTTAGATAAATTTTTACACAAATTCTGGTATACCTGAGAATCTTCATAAAACCTTCAAGTATTTCCTATAATTTTGTTGTAACTATAACTTTATAAGTTTTTAATTAAATTATCAAGAAATCAGTATCTATATTCATGTAGGCTATGTACAAAGAGTGGATGTGTTATATCTATCATTAGCATAAATTAAATAATAAACATGTAGCATATTTGAAAATCAATGCACACTATATATATATATATATATATATATATATATATATATATATATATATATATATATATATATATATATNCCTAACATTGAACCTGCTAGGCAAGCCAACATTTCTGATTATCTACCTTATTTCTTTATCTTTAACAGTTTACCAGACTTTATAATAAAATCACAAAATATAAAATACGAGATAATATAATTCAACTGCTTGATGTGATAGTAATACGAAATCAAAAATCAAAGTACTCCCAGAACAAGTGTCGCAATCTCACGAACTATCTATGAATACTACAAATAGGAGTCCGAACAAATATAAATACACATCTGTCTCAGAAGTAAATAAGAACAGAATAGAAATGAAATAGGAGGAGACGCTTGGCCTGCGGACGTCTGCAGAACTACCTCGGAGTCTCCGCTGGACTGAAGACAGCAACCCTGATCTACGGTCCGAAGAGTCCAGTACCGGGATCTGCACAAAAGTGCAGAGTGTAGCATCAGTACAACCGAACTCATGTACTGAGTAAGTGCCGAGCCTAACCTCGGAGAAGTAGTGACGAGGCTAGGACACGACAACCAAAATCAACATGTGAAGCTTAATAGTATACAGAGAAAATAATACAACGAGGAATAAGCAGTTAAGCATAAAGGAAAGGGGAACATGCTGAGGGGAGGAAATATCAAATAATGAAAATAACGAGATAAGGCACAACTTAGATATCAATTTAAGCAACAGAAATAGTAATACAAAAACAAGTGCACGGCATCACCCTTCGTACTTTTACTCTCGTCCTCACCCTCAGAATCAATATATTCAGCACGGCGTCACCCTTCGTGATTGTACCTCACAATATCATGGAACGGCATTATCCTTCGTGCATTATCGCCCATATCATGGCACGGCATCACCCTTCGTGCTTTTAGAATCACAATATCGGCATGGCATCACCCTTCGTGCATTAACATTCACTCAAAATCTCACGCACAACATCACCCTTCGTGCTTTTAGAATCACAATATCGGCATGGCATCACCCTTCGTGCATTAACATTCACTCAAAATCTCACGCACAACATCACCCTTCGTGCTTTCACACTCTTTCTCACCCAAACACATCAAATGATAGCAATCCAACAAGGAAAATGATGGAGTAAACAGAAATAAAACCATAACGTCCCGGCAAGGGAGCCAATAGTGGAATCAATACCATCCCGGCAAGGAAAAAAATAGCTATAACAAATCTCACTTAGTGTATAACTTCACATAAACATCTTCAACTGAAACCAATACTCGACACAGTTCAATATCAAGGAATTTCCACTAACATGGATAGCTATAAAGTAAAACTCAAGTATTACTTAACGAAAAAACCCACATAAATCATAATATTCGACTCACGGGCATACTTGAAACCAACGTATAGGTACTCGTCACCTCACATATACGTTGAACATGATCCTTACACATAGCAAATAGGACACAACACCTATTCCCTCAAGCTAAGGTTAAGCCAAATACTTACCTCGAATTCCACGACAAACTCAAGCCTCAATTACCGCTTTTCCCTTAGAATTCGCCTCCAATTCAATTGTATCTAGACATAATTAGCTTAATAATATCAATAAATGCTAAATAATTCAACTCCAATTCTTAATTATGAATTTTCTACTATTCTTCCTAAAAAGTCAAAAATCGACCCCGGGCCCGCTTGGTCAAAACTCGAGGTTCAGACCAAAACCCGATCACCCATTCACCCACTAGCCCGAATATGTAATTAGTTTTGAAATCTGACCTCAAAACGAGGTCTAAATTCCAATTATTCAAAACGCCCTAACTCTACCCAAATCCCCACTTTTATACCATTAAAACCCTAGAATTCTTAATAAAAGTTGATGAAAATCATTAGGAAATTGAAGAAAATTAGTTAGTGGAGACTTACCTATGATTTGGGAAGAAAATCTCATGAGAAAATCTCCCTTGGTCTCCTATTTTTGTAAAGAAGTGAAAAGGAAATCGGATGAAGCTCTAACTTAAACATAATTTCCGACCCTTGCACATGCGGTGCCCGCACCTGCGGAAAATGGCAAGGCCATTGAGGGCCCACCTGCGGAGGTGTATCCGCTTCTGCGGAATTTTTGTCGCACCTGCGGAAAGGGGGCTGGCTGGGCAATTCTAAACATCCTAGAACCTACCCGAAACTCACCCGAGCCCTCGGGGCTACAAACCAACCATATACACAACCTTAAAAATATCCTACAGACTTACTCGTATGATCAAATTGCCAAAATAACATCTTAAACAACAAACTTAGCATAGAATTCAAAGAAAAATCTCAAAACTTTCAAAGTTTCAAATTTCACAACTACGGGTCCGAATCATGTCAAATGACCTCCGTTTCTAACCAAATTTTACAAGCATCACTCAAATACTATATTAAACCTATACCAGGCTCCGGAACCAAAATATGGGCCCGATACCATCAATTTCAAATATAATCAAATTTCCAAAGGCTCTTATAATTTCAGTAAAATAATTTTTTTCAAAAATTAGTTTCTCGGGCTTGGGACCTCGGAATTCAATTCCGGGCACACGCCCAAGTCCCGTATTTTCCTATGGACCCTCTGGGACCGTCGAATCACGGGTCCAAGTCCGTTTACCCAAAATATTGACCGAAGTCAACTTAAATTCAATATTAAAGGCCAAATTAGCATTTTTCTCGGTTTTTCACATAAAATCTTCCCGGATATACACTCGGGTTGCGCACGCAAAAAGAGGTAAGATAAAAGGAGGTTTTCAAGGCCTCGAAACACAGTTTTGACTTATAAAATGAGAGATAACTTTTTGGGTCATCACATTCTCCACCTCCAAAACAACCGCTCATCCTCGAACGGACATAGAAAAGTACCTGAATCGGGAAAAAGATGGGGATATCGGCTCCACATATAGGACTCGGACTCCCAGGTAGCTGCCTTGGCAGGATGACCTCTCCACTGGACACGAACCGAAGGATAACTCTTCGATCTCAACTGACGAACCTACCTGTCTAATATGGCTACCGGCTCCTCCTCATAGGTCAAATCCTTGTCCAACTGGACACTGCTGAAATCTAAGACATGGGCTGGATCGCCGTGATACTTCCGAAGCATAGACACATGAAACACTAGATGCACAGCTGATAAATTTGGTGGTAACGCAAGTCTGTAAGCCACCTCTCCCACTCTATCAAGAATCTCAAACGGACCAATGAACCTAGGGCTTGGCTTGCCCTTCTTCCCAAACCCATCACGCCCTTCATGGGCGACACTCGAAGCAACACCCACTCTCCTACCATGAATGCTACATCACGAACCCGGCGATCGGCATAACTCTTCTTCCTGGACTGAGCTGTACGAAGTCTATCCTGTATGATCTTAACCTTATCCAAGGCATCCTGCACTAAGTCTGTACACAACAACCGAGCCTCTCCCGGCTCAAACCACCCAACCGGTGACTGACACCGCCTACCATATAATGCCTCATAAGGAGCCATCTGAATGCTCGACTGATAGTTGTTGTTGTAGGCAAACTCAGCTAATGACAAGAACTGATCCCAAGAACCTCCAAAGTCAATGACACAGGCTCGTAGCATATCCTCCAAAATCTGAATAGTACGCTCGGACTGTCCATTCGTCTGAGGATGAAACGATGTGCTCAACTCAACTCCTGTGCCCAACTCACACTGAACTGCCCTCCAGAAATGCGAGGTAAACTGCGTACCTCGGTCAGAAATGATAGACACGGGCACACCATGAATACAAACAATCTCTCTAATGTATATCTCTGCCAATCTCTCCGAAGAGTATGAAACTGCCACAGGAATGAAATGCGCTGACTTGGTCAGTCTGTCCACAATAACCCATACTACATCGAACTTCCTCTGAGTCTGTGGGAGTCCGACAACAAAATCCATGGTGAACGCTCCCACTTCTACTCAGGAATCTCAAACTGCTGAAGCAATCCACTAGGCCTCTGATGCTCGTACTTAACCTGCTGACAATTCAAACACCGAGCTACATATGCCACAATATCCTTCTTCATCCTCCTCCACCAATAGTGCTGCCGCAAATCTTGATACATCTTTGCGGCGCCGAGATGAATGGAGTACCGGGAACTATGGGCCTCCTCTAAAATCAACTCACGAAGTCCATCCATATTGCGCACACAAATACGACCCTGTATCCGTAAAACTCCATCATCACCAGCAGTAACCTGCTTGGCACCACCGTGCCGCACCGTGTCCCTAAGGACACACAAATGAGGATCATCATACTGCCGATCTCGAATACGATCAAATAATGAAGAATGAGCAACTGTATAAGCTAGAACACGGTCGGGCTCAGAAACATCCAATCTCATGAACCGATTGGCTAAAGCCTGAACATCCAAAGCAAGCGATCTCTTCCCGACCGAAATATATGCAAGACTACCCATACTGGCTGACTTCCTACTCAAAGCATTAGCCACCACATTGGCCTTCCCCGGATGATATAAGATGGTGATGTCATAGTCTTTCAACAGCTCCAACCATCTCCTCTGCTTCAAATTTAGCTCCTTCCGCTTGAACAAATATTGCAAGCTCTTGTGATCCGTGAACACCTCACATGACACGCCATATAGATAATGCCTCCAAATCTTCAGCGTGTGAACAATGGCTGCTAGCTCCAAATCATGAACTGGATAATTCTTATCGTGGATCTTCAACTGATGCGAAGCATATGCAATAACCTTGTTATCATGCATCAACACTGCACCAAGTCCAGCCCGAGATGCATCACAATACACAGTATATGGACCTGAACCTCTGGGCAAAACCAACATCGGTACCGTAGTCAAAGCTATCTTGAGCTTCTAGAAGCTCGCCTCACACTCATCTGACCACCTGAAGTGGGCACCCTTCTATGTCAACCTGGTCATCGGGGCTGCAATAGATGAAAACCCCTCCAAGAACCGACGGTAATAGCCCGCCAAACCCAAGAAAATCCGGATCTCTGTGGCTAAAGTGGGTCTAGGCCAATCCTTGAACGCTGAAATCTTCTTGGGATCCACCTGAATACCCTCTGCTGATACAACATGACCCAGAAATGCAACTGAACTCAACCAAAACTCACATTTTGAAAACTTGGCATATAATTAACTATCCTTCAGAGTCTGGAGAACGACTTGAAGGTGCTGCTCATGCTCCTCCCGGCTGCGGGAATAAATCAGAATATCATCAATGAAGACAATCACGAAATAATCCAAATAAGGCCTGAACACTCGGTTCATCAAGTCCATAAAAGCAGTTGGGACATTTGTCAACCCGAATGACATCACTAAGAACTCATAATGCTCTTACCGAGTGCGAAAGGTTGTCTTAAGGACATAGGATGCCCTAATCCTCAACTGGTGGTAGCCAGATCTCAAATCAATCTTCGAAAATACCTTGGCCCCCGAAGCTGATCAAACAAATCATCAATTCACTGGAATGGATACTTGTTCTTAATGGTAACCTTGTTCAATTGCCGATAATCTATACACATCCTCATTGACCCATCCTTCTTCTTAACAAACAACACTGGCGCACCCTAAGGCGAGACACTAGGCTTAATGAATCCTTTATCAAGCAAATCCTGCAACTGTTCTTTCAACTCCTTCAACTCTGGTGGGGCCATACGATATGGCGGGATAGAAATGGGCTGAGTTCCCGGAGCCAACTCAATGCAAAAGTCAATATCCCTGTCGGGTGGCATACCCGGCAAGTCTGCAGGAATACCTCTGGAAACTCACGGATAATGGGCACAGACTCCATGGAAGGAACCTAGGCACTAGAATCGCGAACATAGGCCAAATAGGCCAAACACCCCTTCTCGACCGTACACCGAGCCTTCATATATGAGATAACCCTGCTGGAAGAATGACCAGGAGTCCCTCTCCACTCCAATCGAGGCAACCCTCGCAATGCTAAGGTCACGGTCTTGGCATGACAGTCCAGTATGGCATGATAGGGTGACAGCCAATCCATCCCCAAAATAACATCAAAATATACCATATCAAGAAGTAGAAGATCTATACTAGTCTCAAGACCACCAATAACTACTACACACGAATGGTAGACGCGATCTACCACAATAGAATCACTCACCGGTATAGACACATATACAGGAGTACTCAAAGAATCATGGGGCATATCCAAGTAAGGAGCAAAATAAGATGACACATAGGAAAATATGGACCCCGGATCAAATAAAACCGAAGCATCCCTGCTGCAAACTGAAACCATACCTGTGATAACTGCATTGGAGGCCTCAGCCTCAGGTCTGGCTAGAATAGCATAACATCGGGGTTGGGCCCCACCCATCTGAACTACGTCCCTGGGACGGCCTCCTACCGGCTGACCTCTACCCCTAGTAGCCTAGCCTCCACCTCTAACTGCCTAACCTCCACCTCTAACACCTCGACCCCACATCTGGCTGGCTGATTTGGTGGTGGAGCACCTGGTGCGGAAACCATAGCACGAGAACCCTGGTGTTGAGAACTGCTCGAGGCTCGAGGGAAAAATCTAGCAATGTGCCTCTGATCGCCACAATTATAGCAAACCCTCGGCTGCTGAACTTGACGACCTGAGTAACCACCCTGAAAACTCTAAAGCGGCGGTGCACTGATAGGAGCTGATGGTGCACTGTAGGCCAACTGATCAGAATACTACATATGGGAACCACGGCCACCTGGAGCACTGCGGGAAACCTGAAGTGCCGAATGAAACAGCCTAGGCGCCTACCAAAAGAATTCGTGCTTCCAGATGAGGCGCCACTGAACCTGCCAAAATGACGGGGTCTCTTGTCAGACCCCTGACCACCCCCCTGCAACAGAACCATCTCAACTCGTCTGGCCACATTGACTGCATCCTGGAAAGAAATCTCACTCCCTGTCTCCTTGGCCATCTACAATATGATCTCCTGAGCTAGTCCCTCAATAAATATCCTCAGCCTCTCTCGCTCGGTGGGGAGTATCACAATAGCATGTCAGGCCAAGCTAACAAATTTGGTCTCGTACTGAGTGACGGTCATAGAGCCCTGATGGAGACGCTCAAACTGCCTCCGAAGATCCTCTCTCTGAGTGATAGGAAGAAACTTCTCCAGAAATAGCTGAGTCAACGGGCCCCAAGTCAAGGCCGGTGATCCAACTGGTCTGGCCAAACAATAATCTCTCCACCAAGTCTTGGCGGGACCTGACAGACAAAAGATAGCAAAGTCGACCCCATTGGTCTCCATTATCCCCATGTTCCGTAGAACCTCATGGAAGCTATACAAATAGTCCTGGGGATCCTCTGAAGATGAACCACTATAAGTAGTAGTGAAAAGCTTGGTGAATCTGTCCAACCTCCACAAAGCATCAGCAGACATAGCTGCTCCATCACCGGTCTGCGCCACAATACCCGGCTGAACTACCCCGGCTGGCTGAGCTACTGGAGTCTGAAACTGAGAAGCCAACTGCTCTGGGGTGCGAGTAGCGGGAGTCTGGGCTCCTCCCCCCTCCTGAGAGACGGTTGGTGCTGCAAGAAGCAAACCTGCCTGAGCCACACTCTCCATGAGGCCCACTAGACGGACCAGAGCATCCTGGAGTACTAGGGTGGCAATGAACTCCTCGGGAACCGGGGCTGGCCCAACCGGGACTGTCTGGGCAGGAACCTCATCAGCAAACTCTACCTGAGGCTCCGCCACTAGGGATGTTGCTCTGGGCTAAGCTCTGCCCCTGCCTCGGCCTCTAGCACGGCCTCGGCCTCGTCCCCGACCCCTCGTAGGAGCTACAACTGGAGACTGGGGCTGCTGATCATTGGATGGAGAAGCACGTGTTCTCGCCATCTGCGAGAGAATAGAGAAGAAATTCAGTTAGTTTTGAGACATCAAATCACACGACAGAGAAGAATAGATGTGAAGTCATTCCTAAACTCTGTATCCTCTACGGGATAAGCACAGACGTCTCCGTACCGATCCCTCATACTCTACTAAGCTTATCCGTGAATTGTGAGACCTAAGCAACCTAGTGCTCTAATAGCAACTTGTCACGACCCGAATTTCCCACCTTCGGGACCGTGATGGCGCCTAACATTGAACCTGCTAGGCAAGCCAACATTTCTGATTATCTACCTTATTTCTTTATCTTTAACAGCTTACCAGACTTTATAATAAAATCACAGAATATAAAATATGAGATAATATAATTCAACAGCTTGATGTGATACTAATACGAAATCAAAAACCAAAGTACTCCCAGAACAAGTGTCGCAATCTCACGAACCATCTATGAATACTACAAATAGGATTCCGAACAAATATAAATACACATCTTTCTCAAAAGTAAATAAGAATAGAATAGAAATGAAATAGGAGGGGACGCCAAGGCCTGCGGACGTCTGCAGAACTACCTCGGAGTCTCCGCTGGACTGAAGGCAGCAACCCTGATCTACGGTCTGAAGAGTCCAGTACCGGGATCTGCACAAAAGTGCAGAGTGTAGCATCAGTACAACCGAACCCATGTACTGAGTAAGTTCCAAGCCTAACCTCGGCGAAGTAGTGACGAGGCTAGGACACGACAACCAAAATCAACATGTGAAGCTTAATAGTATACGGAGAAAATAATACAACGAGGATAAGCAGTTAAGCATAAAGGAAAGGGGAAAATGCTGAGGGGAGGAAATATCAAATAATGAAAATAACGAGATAAGGCACAACTTAGATATAAATTTAAGCAAAAGAAATAGTAATAAAAAAATAAGTGCACGGCATCACCCTTCTTACTTTTACTCTCGTCCTCACCCTCAGAATCAATATATTTAGCACGGCGTCACCCTTCGTGATTGTACCTCACAATATCATGGCACGGCATTATCCATCGTGCATTATCGCTCATATCATGGCACGACATCACCCTTCGTGCTTTTAGAATCACAATATCGGCACGGCATCACCCTTCGTGCATTAACATTCACTCAAAATCTCACGCACGGCATCACCCTTCTTGATTTCACACTCTTCCTCACCCAAACACATCAAATGACATCAATCCAACAAGGAAAATAATGGAGTAAACATAAATAAAATCATAACGTCCCGGCAAGGGAGCCAACAGTGGAATCAATACCATCCTGGTAAGGAAAAAATAGCTATAACCAATCTCACTTAGTGCATAACTTCACATAAACATCTTCAACTGAAACCAATACTCGACACAGTTCAATATCAAGGAATTTCCACCAACGTGGATAGCTATAAAGTGAAACTCAAGTATTACTTAACGAAAAAAATCCACATAAATCACAATATTCGACTCACAGGCATACTTGACACCAATGTATAGGTACTCGTCACCTCACATATACGTTGAACATCATACTTACTGTCGGTCCCAAACGCACACGCAAGTATACATGGTCGTACAAGTAATATAATGACACAGAGACTTGTGTAGATTACTCACTAATTCACTATAATTGTTATTTACTCAAGCCAAAATAAAAATCCAGGAATGTAACTATTTTATACTACGATTCTATGAAATAACTAATTATCAAGTAATGAGATTATTGTTATGTATTTAATAGAGATAAATATTCTAGGGTTGTGATCAATTCACCACTCGTATTGTATTCTAATTAACTCTCCCTTTCATTTAATTCACTCATGGTTGCTAATTAATCGATAAATGCTCTCATAGCCTTCTCCCGAAGCACTACTCGCCTATTCTCAATAGATTAACGCCTATATTCCTATGAAATTAATCTATTACAACGCACTAAGATTATGATGTTTAATTAAGCACGGTGACTAGGTATATTCCTATCCTAACCACAAATCCGCTCCCCTGAAGGGTTAAGATCGTGTTCTCTTCAATTATTCTCTAATCTATATACGGCTTTCCCAAGCATAACATAGATAGTATACAGAACCTAACTGCTGGCCAGACAATTAAGCAATTAAACACAGAATTGAAGAAACAACCATATATTGAATGAACTATAATCAAGGTTAAGTTAATGTCGAATAACAATATTCATGGCTAAACCACAACCCCAGAACAATGGGTGTTTAGCCACTCATGCTAAAATCAAACAAAAAGATGAAGAAAACTTATAATCCTCCGCTCCCTAGAAATTCCGTGTGCGTATTATCTCCAAAGTGGCATGAATCCCTCAAAAAATAAGCTTAGACTTGCTTTTATACGTATTAGGTAGGGTTAGGGTCGAAATAACCGTGTCACGGGCAAAATAGGACAAAAATCTCGTCACCGGTGCCCTGGCTAGCGCCGGGCGCCCACTAGGGCGCTGCCCCAATTTTGTGTTCTGCCTCCAGCGCCACAGGTGGCGCCCAGCCCTGCCTGTGGCGCCCAAAATCGCCAATTTGCCCGATTTTTGCATTTTCGTCCGTTTTGGCTCTAATTTCGCGTGTTTCGCCCCCGATCGATCCCGAATCATTCCTAAAAATAAAAACACTTCAAATTAATATAAATCATCATATTTAACATCTAAAACTCACTAAACAAAAGTAAAATATGAGGCGATATACATAGAAATATATACAATTTAAGCTAAACATCACTTACACATAGCAAATAGGACACAACACCTATTCCCTCAAGTTAAGGTTAAGCCAATCACTTACCTAGAATTATACGACCAACTCAAGCCTCAATTACCGCTTTCCCCTTAGAATTCGCCTCCAATTCGATTGTATCTAGACATAATTAGCTTAATAATATCAATAAATGCTAAATAATTCAACCCCAATGCTTAATTATGAATTTTCTATCATTCTTCCTAAAAAGTCAAAAATCGACCCCAGGCCCGCTTGGTCAAAACTCGAGGTTCGGACCAAAACCCGATCACCCATTCACCCACAAGCCCGAATATGTAATTAGTTTCGAAATCCGACCTCAAAACGAGGTCTAAATTCCAATTATTCAAAAAGCCCTAACTCTACCCAAATCCCCAATTTTCTACCATTAAACCCCTAAAATTCTTGATAAAAGTTGATGAAAATCATTAGGAAATTGAAGGAAATTAGTTAGTGGACACTTACCTATGATTTGGGAAGAAAATCTCTTGAGAAAATCTCCCTTGGTCTCCTATTTTTGTGAAGAAGTGAAAATGAAATCGGATGAAGCTCTAACTTAAAAACACTGCCCGACCCTCGCACCTGCGGTGCCTGGGTCAAGCGCAGGTGCGAAAAAATGGTCTCACCTGCGGAAATGGGCAAGGCCACTGAGGGACGCACCTGCGGAGGTGTATCCTCTTCTGCAGAACCGCTTCTGCGGAATTTTTGTCGCACCTGCGGAAAGGGACTGGCTGGGCTGGACCGCACCTGGGGCTGAAGGTCCGCACCTGCGGTCTCGCACCTGCGGCCCTAGGCTCGCAGGTGCGGGCACACCAGAACTGGTGCACCAGCAGTGATTTTCCAATTCTAAACACCCCGGAACCTACCCGAAACTCACCCGAGCCCTCGGGGCTCCAAACCAACCATGTACACAACCTTATAAACATCCTACGGGCTTACTCGTGCGATCAAATCGCCAAAATAACATCTTAAATAATGAACTTAGCATAGAATCAAAGAAAAATCTCAAAACTTTCAAAGTTTCAAATTTCACAACTACGGGTCCGAATTACGCCAAATGACCTCTCTTTCTTACCAAATTTTACAAGCATCACCCAAATACTATATTAAACCTGTACCAGACTCCGGAACCAAAATACGAGCCCGATACCATCAATTTCAAATATAATCAAATTTCCAAAGGCTCTTATAATTTTAGTAAAATAATTTCTTTCAAAAATTCATTTCTCGGGCTTGGAACCTCGGAATTCAATTCCGGGCACACGCCCAAGTCCCATATTTTCCTACGGACCCTCCGGGATCGTCGAATCACGGGTCCGGGTCCATTTACCCAAAATGTTGACCAAAATCAACTTAAATTCAATATTAAAGGCCAAATTAGCATTTTCTCAGTTTTTCACATTAAAGCATACGTCCGGGCTGCGCACGCAAAATGAGGTGAGATAAAAGGAGGTTTTCAAGGCCTCGGAACACAATTTTGACTTATAAAATGAGAGATGACTTTTTGGGTCATCACACACACACACATACATATATATATATATATATATATATATATATGTATGTGTGTGTNAAACTATAATTACAGAATTCATAGAACATAAACACTTGATGCAAGTTTGGTGCTTAAGAGTCAATAAAATTTGGTTACATACCTATTATATTGTTATATATATGACTAAAGTTTAAGGTACATAATGGTTCATTTTAGTGAGACTTTTGGGTAGTAAAACCCTTCAAGTAAATCCAATGTATAACATGGCATGGAATTAAGTCATATCATAGCAGCCAAATAGCCAAATATAAAGGATAAGCTTAAGCTTTTTATTGTTTTCTAACTCTGTACTACTAGAGGTGTCTTATATCTTCAAACGCAATAGTCAAAACGCTTCACATAAAAAACAATTTGTATTTTATAAAATCAAAATAAGAAACAAAATTATATGTATCTAATTACACTTTAATTATTCATCTTAGTAGGATAAGACAATATTCAATCATCTTGATCAAAACAAGTCATAATGTGATAAGCAACATGATATTCAAAGAAACTTGAACATTATCTTTTTATATGTATTTATTTACTCAAAGTTTTATTTTTATTAACAAAATTATTTACCACAAGACTAAACATCATGTGCAACGTACGTGCCGAGAAAAAATTGCACGGGGCGCCCTATTTAGGCGCCCCTCTTTAACTTGTACCCGCTTTATTTTTATGTTTGCACCGGTACCCGTTTTTTTGTTAAAAGCCTTTCGAAAAGACAATATTACCCTTTTACAAGTAGTCAAGATTTCTCTACTTCCATTTCTATACTGTATACTCACAAATACTCTCTTTTTCTCTCTCTACCGTCCTTCGCTTACCATCGTCATTGTGCTTTGATATTCATCGCTTCAACTGTTTGTTCTCCAACAATATTACATATAA
>MDKI01138674.1:0-61194 GCA_005239505.1 Nicotiana paniculata
CCAATCCGAGAAGGACACGTGGTATGAGCATTAAATGGAAGTGACAAACGACGCCTATGTTCAGAAAAAGATGCGATGTTTTGAGGCAAAGCAGCGGTAAAATATTCCCGCCATAAATGAGTATCCACTTACCAAATATTAATCGATAAATATATGGTAAGTGGGGGGACTATCTGTATTGGTAAAAAAGAGTTTCACACGTAAGCCAAGTCTTGACAACTCAGCCAGCTATGTGGACACAGGAGAACACGACAGCTGGATGTGATTCTTTGAAGAGGTACGGAACAAAGAGGCACGATTCAATAAACCCTCGACCTCATCAGCCACGAGAAACTCGCTCTAATCGAGACAAGGAAGGGACACGGTCAGAGTGAATCTAGACAGAGTTACAGATAGATTCAGGAACCCCCAATAAAAATCCCAGACGTTATGTAACCTTCACATAACAGTTATGGTTGCCCTTGGTAACGCCTCATTAATGTAATAATTAGTCATTAGTGGGCAATTATTGCAAGAACCAAACGTTATATTAAGAAACCTCCTATATAAAGGAAGGAAATATAACTTGTAAGGACATCTGATTTTCGAATACAATCTACTTTATTTTTCTATATCTCTGCAATATTGTCTATTACTCGTTTCTCTTTATTTAGTATTATTTCCTTGATTATCAGTAACCCGTGTTCATCCTAGAAATAGCTTTGGTCAAAGGATCTAATTCTTTGGTTAAACAATCACCCTTCGTGCTTTTACCCTCTCTCACAATATCATACACGACATCACCCTTCGTGCTTTTCACTATTCCTCACCCAAACAAATCAATAACAAAAATCCGGCGAGGAAAGCAACAATACAAACAACAATAATAAAGCCATAACGTCCCGGCAAGGGAGTCAACAGTAGAATCAATATAATCCCGGCAAGTGAAACAACTATAACCAATCTCACCTAGTTACTCAATTTCACGTAGTAATTCTCAACTTGAACCAATGCTCAACAATGATCAATACCAAAGAAACACCACCAACATAGATAATTATCAAATTAAACTCAAGTAATTCTTAATGAAAAAAAATCACATAAATCATAATATTCGACTCACGGCATGCTTGACACCAACGTATAGATACTCGTCACCACACCTATATGTTACACATGATACTAACACGTAGCAAATAAGACACAATACCTATTCCCTCAATCTAAGGTGAAGCTAAACACTTACCTCGAATTTGACGACCAAACTCAAGCCTCAATTACCGCTTTCCCTTTAGAATTCACCTCCAATTCGATTGTATCTACACATAATCAGCTTAATAATATCAATAAATACTAAATAATTCAACCCCAATTCTTAATTATGAGTTCTCTATCATTCTTTCCAAAAAGTGAAAAATCGACCCTGGGCCCGCTTGGTCAAAACATGAGGTTCGAACCAAAACCCGATCACCCATTCACCCACGAGCTCGAATATGTAATTAGTTTCGGAATCCGACCCCAAATCGAGGTCTAAATTCCCAAATTTGTAAAATCCCTAATTTCTACCCTTCAAGAACAAGATTTAGGCCTAGAAATCTAATGGGTGTTAATGGAAAATGAAGAAAACGAGTTTAAGAACACAAACTTAGAACTTGGTGGTGAAATCCCTCTCCAAAAATCGCCCCTAGGCTTCCTTGATTTTGAAAATATGAAGTTATGGCTAAAATTCTATTTTTCTATTGTTTTAAGTGGGCTGGACAGACTTTCTATGCGTTCCCGTGAGGTTTGTCGCATTCGCGTAGCCTTTGGCCATATTGGCCTTCGCGTTCGCGACACTGTCTATGCGTTCGCATAGGCTCACCCCACCCTGGCCTTCACGTTCGCATAGGGTTCTAGCTCCCCCATCCCCAGCTCCCTTAACATAGTGCGTTTGCGAGGGCCTAGACGCGTTCGCGTAGAGCAACCTACCCATGGCTCCGCGTTCGCGTCGTGGACAGTTCGTTCGCATAGAGTACCCAGGCCCCTTTCCCCGTTTGTTCTTCGCATTTTCGTGAGTTAACACACGTTCACATAGAGTAAAACACTAGACACCAGCATACAACATCCTCACCAGATTTTCAAAGTCCAAAAACACTCCGACGCCTATCTGAAACTCACCCAAGCCCTCGGGGCTCCAAACCAAACATGTACACAACCTTAAAAACATCCTAGGGACTTACTCGTGTGATCAAATCGTCAAAATAACATCTTAAACAACGAATTTAGCATAAAAATAAAAGGAAAATCTCAAGAACTTTCAAAGTTTCATATTTCACAACTACGGGTGCGAATCACGTCAAATGACCTCCGTTTCTTACCAAATTTTACAGGCATCACTCAAATACCATATTAAACCTGTACTGGACTCCGAAACCAAAATACGGGCCCGATACCATCAATTTTAAATATAATCAAACTTCCAAAAACTCTTATAATTTCAGTAAAACAATTTCTTTCAAAAATTCATTTCTCAGGCTTGGGACCTCGGAATTTAATTCCGGGCATACGCCCAAGTCCCATATTTTCCTACAGACCCTCCGGGACCGTCAAATCATGGGTCCGAGTCTGTTTACCCAAAATGTTGACTGAAGTCAACTTAAATTGAATTTTAAAGGCAAAATTAGCATTTTCCTCATTTTTTCACATTCAAGCTTTCCGGTTATACGCTCGGACTCCGCACGCAAAATGAGGTGAGATAAAAGGAGGTTTTCAAGGCCTTGGAACATAATTTTGACTTATAAAATGAGAGATGACTTTTTGGGTCATCACATTAATATTCCTAAAGTCATATCATATTTGATTAGAGATTTTTTTCTTTGTCATTCTTTAGTATTAGTAAAAGTTACTCGCATTTTATTAGTGTCTCAAATTTTAACTTAGACAATTATAATACAAGATGTCTTGAAATATGATAAGTCCTCATTTCTGAAATATTACTAGGAGTAACAATGTAGACATAAAGTTACAACTGTTATAAATAGAATTGTATTTATGGTGAATGTTTATATTTTAGAGAGATTTTAGGGATTTTACTTGGTGACTAAGTCACTCTTTCCCTATAAATAGAGGGGTCCTATTCCATTATAATTCATCACAATCAATAAGAATTCTCTCTATCTCTCTTTCTCTGCAATACTCTTCTTCTTCTTTTATTGTTCATAAAACGCGATCAGCACGAGACTCTAATCAGTTGAGTAAAAGCTTTGGGATTGAGCATAATGATTGTCAGTTGTTCCATGACCTTCCTTCTTGATTAAATTATGGATTTAAGGTAAGAATTTTACTTTATTTTTCTCTTTTAAATTCTTCAAATTCTATAATTTGATTTTAAATACAAGTAAAGACAATAAACTTCGATTATAACTCTAATAGAGTTTGCAATAAATTATAACTACCCAAAGTGGTAAAATTTCTATGCTTTGCCATGATCAAATTCATGTATGATTGTGGGCAAAGAAATGAAAACCCGTCCCATTGAATTTGCTTCATTTTCATTCCCCTTAAGAGAATGTGATAGCAATATGTGATAAGTTTGAAAGAAGATAAAATTATTACCGTGAAGGTATCAATGGATAAGGACGTGGAAATAGACGAAATTATAATTGTCATTATTGTGATAATGAGAATAATAAATATTCCCAAAATAATCCTTCACTCCGTGAAAGTAATATTTGTCATCGATTTGACATGATATTTTGCAAAGCACATATAGATGATTATGGTCCATTCATGATGTGAATGTGACGATATCTGATTTATGAATACATATTTATTCTTGGAAGAATATGAACGTGCTAGTGGTAGTGGATATACCACACTAATCTCTAGAAAAAGGTTTGAGATGAAATAAGATAATAATTTCATTATTATGGCATGAATGGTCATTGATCACGTACCTATTGTGATTATGCCAAAATATTATGGCAGTGTAATTATTAAAAGACAACAGTAATGCAAGAAACATATCTTGCATATAGTTTTGACCGCGACCATAATGGTATAACTTTCTCTTTGAGAAAGATATTCACCATATCGATGTTGATGAATATATGGTAGTACAAAATTATGTGAGAGCTTTAGAAAACCTAATTATTACTATTTTGGAGGAATACAATTAATTATCATGTCAATTTATTGTGTTGTAGTAAGTCTCAAAGAAACTTATTGAGTTTCTAAAGTCTTCGCGAAAGCGGTTGGCTATATTGAGACTATAAATAAAGAAAAGATTTAATATCTTCTATTACTACAACTTATAGCGGGGTAATATGTATGTGAAAAGTCACCCGCTTTATTCACTAGTTTGTAATACACAATAAAAGAATGCCACAATAAAGTAGAAGTTTATTGATATAAAAACTTATATCATAAGAAACTTGGAGTTTATTTATAATTGCACACGTCATGGTGTAATCCTAAGGTTTAATAATATTGATTATTATCAAGTTGGCATAATTGGTTTAACCATGTTAAATTGAAGTATGATGTGCAAAAATAAAAGAGAATTCACATGGGTAAATATTAAAGAACTCGAAAGTTCTGTATGGATTCTCTTATGTTGTTTGTTCCCATTAATTAATAGACCAACCAAAATTGGGGTTGAATCCCATGAATGCTGAAAATATCGAAGGTGAATATGGGCCCATTCACCTTCCATGCATACCACATAAGATGCATCTATGAGATGGTTATATGTGTGATTATTATTAACCCGCAACCTGGTGTTTGCGAGGTAACTTGCTCAATAATTTAATTTTTCGACCCAAAGAAAGTAACTATATTCTCACTGAAAAAGCTCCTATTAAAATAAGTCCTAGAAGGACAAAGTCTATGGTACGCTTAAAGCGTATAGAAAAATCGGTTTCAAATAAAATTCCTGATAAAGAAGATGAACAACTGATC
This sequence comes from Nicotiana paniculata, assembly GCA_005239505.1. NCBI lineage: Eukaryota > Viridiplantae > Streptophyta > Magnoliopsida > Solanales > Solanaceae > Nicotiana > Nicotiana paniculata. The sequence continues at coordinate 4,918 of MDKI01138674.1, forward strand.
AAAATGATCATAATAAGAAGGCAAGTGATTTAGAAGATCACATGACATAATATTTCATAAAATCTCAGGAGAGGTTCGGATACCTGAAAATATGAATGAAGAGATCTGTAACGATCATACCGGTCATTTTGCTTCCTAGAACCCCATACCCCTAAATAAGTCTTCCTGTATTTGCTTTTATTAACTTATGACTTACGGGGATGGTTGGTTCGGAAATTGGAAGAGTTTGGGTTGAAATTGGAACACCTGGTTCCTTAAGGTTGGCCCAAAAGGCCAAGTTTGACTTCGGTCAACACTTTGAGTTAGCAACGTCAGAATTGGGATTTGAAGGTTCCAATAGGTTTGTATGATAATTTTGGACTTGGGCGTATGTTCGGAACGAGTTTTGGATGACCCGGGTGCGTTTCGACACCAAATAGCGGAGTATGATTCTTGAAGTTCTATAATTGAGGTTTAGAATGTGCTTTGAGGTTATCGAGGTCCAACAAGAATTCCGAGACCAGAAATAGTTCCTTAATGTCATTTAAAACTTTCACGCAAAATTTGGTGTCGTTCCGAGTAGTATAAGTATGTTTCAGTGTGTTGGAAGTGAATTTAAGAACTTAAAGTTTATAAGTTGAATTTAGTTGGTTTTGGGGTATGATTCTTATATTTAATGTTCTTTCGGGCGTTCCAAAGGTTCGAGCGAGTCCGTTTTATGATTTAGAACTTGTTGGTATGTTTGGATGGGGCCTCGGGGGGCCCGGATGCCATTCAGACGTCGCACGAGGCAAGTTCAAGCTGGTCTTGCACCTGCGGCCATCAAGAGAGTGCCCAGGCTCCGCAGATGCGATCCTTTCTTCGCAAAAGCAGAGCCGCAAGTGCGAGCCCCTTCTGCAGGTGCGATCCCTGTCAGTCCCCCCTTTTCGTAGATGCGAACGTTGGTCTACAAAAGCGAGACCGCATGTGCGGTCAACTCGCCGCAGGTGCGAAAGCACTGGAGGCAGCGAGGTCGTTTTAAAGTCGAGACTTAGGCATATTTGAGGGCATTTATTACATCGTTGGGAGATTTTGGAGCTCCCAAAGAAGAGATTTCAACTTAGCACCTTGAGGTAATGTATTTCCTACTTAATGTGAGTTTATTACTTAGTTTTTGGGTAGATTAATGCACAAAGATTTGTGAAAATTATGGGTTTAGAGTAAAACCTAGGGTTTTGATAAAAATAGGATTTAACCACGAAATTTGTTATGGAATCTAGTAAAAATCATATATTATTGATCCTTAGGTTATGGGTAACAACTTCCCTTAAAAATTTTTGGAATCCGAGCATGTGGGTCCTGGGGTGGATTTTAGGAATCTTGCAAACTAGGTTGGGTAACCATCTAAATAGGAAATTTGTGAACTTTTGAGCATGGATTGATTAATTTATGTAATTTTTGGTTAGTTTCGAGTTGTTAGGCGACGAATTTGGAGATTCAAGAGCATTCTTGATCGGGAAGTAGGCTTGAGACGAGGTAAGTCTCCTTTCTAACCTCGTGTAATGACCCGATCGGTCGTTCCATGAGGTTTGCCCCGTTTTCCCTATTTATTTTTTATCATGTGTTGCTTAGACTATTTATGATGTGTGGGGTCGGTTGGTTCGGGTTCAGAGTGGTCGTGATGAGAAAAGAGACACTTAGTCTCTTAAGTTAGCCTTATGGTTAGAAAAGTCAACCGAAAGTTTACTATTAGGTAAACGACCTTGGAATGTGGATTTTATAGTCCGGATAGCTTCGTTAGGTGATTTTGGACTTAGGAGTGTGTTCGGAATGTGGTTTTGATGTCCGGAGTAGAATTAGGCTTGAAATGGCGGAATTCAGTTTTTGGCGATTTCCGGTCGGCAGTGGAAAATAATGTATCGGGGTCGGAATGGAATTCCGGAAGTTGGAGCAGGTTCATAGTATCATTGTGGATGTGTGTGCATATTTTCAGATCAATTGAACGTGTTTTGGGTGGTTTCAACATATTTGGCGAATTTCGGAAGTTTAGAAATCCTTAGACTTGAATTCGGGGTTAATTCGGTATTGGGATGTTGCTTTGAGTGATTCGAAGGCTCGAATAAGTGTGAATGATGTTATGGGATGTTATGGTATGTTTGGATGAGGTCCCGAGGGCCTCGGATGAGTTTCGGGTGGTTAACGAACTTAGTATTTGGTTGGCAACTGCTGAAATCTAGTGTCATCTGCTTCTGATTTCCTTGTACGCGATCACATGAGTCCATTCGCGACCGCATAGGCTTATTTTGGGGCAGAGGTAAGTTTGTTCTACACGGTCATAGGGTTAGGGTCGCGATCGCATAGTTTTTCAGAGTTGTGCATCGCGAACGCGTGGCTGAGGTCGCGTTCGCGTAGAAGGATTTGGAGCGACGCTGTGATGAAGGAATTACTCTATGCGATCGCATAGAGTGGGGCGCGTTCGCGTTGTTGTGAGAGGGTGCTATCCGCGATCGCATGTGTGTCTTTGCGATCGCGTAAGGTTCAAATGCGGGGGATGCTTGTTTGTGCTTCGCGATCGCGAGGCTATTTACACGATCACGATTAAGGAAAAATACCTGGGCAGAAAGTATAAAAATCCATCGTCGCAATTTTTAGCTTATTTCTCACCATTGTTGGATGGATTTGAAGCTTTTTGAGAGGGATTAAAGAGGGAATCGAAGGGAATCACTTGGAGGTAAGATTTTTGAATTCAATACTTGATTCTATGTTGATTTCTAGCAAATTAGGCCTAAAATTTGTGGGATTTGAACCCTAAAATTGGAGAATTAGAGCTTATGACTTGGAGACCTTTGAGCGGGGATTTGAAGGGCCATTTGAGGTCCGATTCTGATGTTCTTGGTATGCATGGACTCGTGGGAGGATAAGGATTCTTGTTATGTGATTTTTATCAACTTCTGAGACATGGGCCCGGGGGTCGGGTTTGACCAATTTCGAAATTTGTGCTCAATTTTGATAATTTTCGAATGGGCTTCGTTCCTTGGCATATAATAACGATATAAATCTGATTTTATGTAGATTTGGAGCAATCAGAGGCCGAGTCTAGAGGCAAAGGCATTGAGGGCTAAGATTTTAGCCAGTTTTGAGTTAAGTAACGTTTCCAAACTTGGTTCTGAGGGTTCGAAACACCGAACTACTTGTTATGTGATTAGAATTGGTGACGCACATGCCAATTGACGGGCATGCAGGTGTGCACCGTGAGGCTTGTGACATGGTTCATCCCATGGCACCGTTTAGTGGTTCTTTCTTGATGATAATTGTGCTTCTATGAATGTAATAAATGTAAACATGCTAGGTATTATGTTAAGGCTTTGCGCCGATACTGTTGAGACCCGAGCGGTCGTCTTAATGTGAACATGCTATAAATCATGCTAAGTCAAATGCTAGGGTTTCACGCTGAAAATGTTGAGACTCGAGGGGTCGTATATTGCTGTCTCCTTATGTGTTTATTTGATTTTGTATACTCAGTCCTATCATAGCATATCATTTAATGCCTCAGTCTCGGTAATTGTTAATGTTATATATTTATCATTGTTTCGGGCTAGTTCATGCATCTGTGAGCCCATGTGAGCGAGACTGGAGAGTATTGACTGAGTGAGGCCGATGGCATGTTATTGAGACAATTATGAGATCAGGCTGCACACTGCAGCGATACTCTGATCATGCATTCGTTGGCTTGATATAGCGATTGGGCCAATAGGAGCCCCTCCAGAGTCTTTACACCCCAGTGAGCGCATTGTATTAAGGGATGGATATTCCCTGGACATGGATCTTGTCCGAGTGTTGTATTCCGGAGATGGATCTTCTCCGTGGGGGCTAGATTGGCCTTTTTCTCAGTACTGAGTGACTATGGTCACCGGTGTTTATGCATATTCCGGGATGGACTTTCCCTGGGCCTGAGAGCCATATACAGTACTGAGTGGACTTCTGTGTGAGAGTTGTGAGCACTATGTGCATTTCCACACTGTGGATACATTGGCATGTAGAGTACTGAGATATACCTGGGTTACTTATCATATTGGTCATATTCTTTTTTCATTAACTATTGAAATTGTGAGCATGCCTAAATTCTGTGTACAATTTTCATTACAATTATTGAGGTTTAGTTTGTTACTAACTCTCATTCCGTAGTTTGGGTTCATTACTTCTGAGTTTGTGTACTCACGTTACCCCCTGCACCTTGTGTGCAGATCCAGGTACATCGGGACCCGGTAGTGGTTGCTGAGCGGCTGTCGGAGTTCCTTTGGAGGCATCGAGGTAGCAGCTGGCGATCGCAGCCTCACTTATCTCCTTCTCTATCTACCTGTCTTATTTAATTATTTCAGACAACTTATTGTCGACATTGTATTTTGATATTCGATGTAGTAGCTCATGACTCGGTGACACTAGATCTAGGTTCGGGTTTTCTCTTACTTATGTTTTCAATGATGATTAAACTCTTAAATGCTTTATAAATATGAGACTTTTGCTGCAAATATAATGGATTTTTCTTAAAATATTTGTTAACCAAATGAAATGTGTGGCTTGCCTTATTTCACGATAGGCGCCATCACGACTGGGTATTTCGGGGTCGTGACACCTCGTAAGAGGGAACCTTCCCCCTAGGTGAAATAATTGATAATGTGAATAATTGTGGGGGACTATGTATGTACTAGGTGACGAGGGTCCGTGCATAGTGACTATTCTTGCTATGTCCGAGTAGTTTAGGTTTACACCATGCCTTTTGAACATTGTTAATTGATTTACATGCGCTATCATCATTGAGTGAAAGTTTATATCAATATTTTAATAATTTAAATTTTTCAAGTAAATCATTAATTTGAAAAATGGATTGAGGAGAATGTGCTATGTTTATGTGAAACCGCTTCGCAATTATATTCCGCGAGCAGGGTGATTTCTTCCACTACTCTCATGGGAGCGGGCCGTTCGCCGCGGCAGGCTAATAGATGCATCTATGGTTCACGCCGTTCAAACCTTCGACATTGCACATTTATTTATTTGCTGGATCAGGCCGTACATCCTCGGTATATTATGCGCATGTTATTTGCTTGGTATTAATCTGTGATTGTTAAACCGTTAAAAGGCCCCGGAGAATAAATTAGTAACTTGTTTGATTGGAATCGACACATAAATGTACTTGTGGAAAGACTTGTCATTTCTTGTATTTATTGTTATTCATCTTTGATATTCATACTTAGCCTTATATTTAAATAAATTGTTTTGGCCCTAATAAGTGTCAAGTCGACCTCTCGTCACTACTTCTTCGAGATTAAATTGGATACTTACTGGTTACATAATGTTTATGTACTCATGCTATGCTTCTATACTTAATTGTATAGGTTTTGAGGCAGGTGCATCTAGTTATCAGTCCGGAGCACGTTCTTGACTTCACAAGATCAGAGATTCCATGATGAGCTGCTTCTCTTAATGGTGTTCAACAGCACGTTGGAGTCTTTCCCTTTTGTTATTCTGTCTATATCCTCTCAGACAGTAGGATAGACGTATTCTTATGATTCCTTCTACTAGATGCCTGTATACTTGTGACACCAGTTCCTGGCACACACATTGGTAGACTATTCTTTTGGAAATGTAACTATTTAAATTTAACTTCTTGATCATTGCAATTAATTTTCCTTTGATATTTGTTATTTTCTCATGTTTGTGACAAAAACTCAAGTATTGTTAATAAACTTTTATAAAATTAAATAGAACTCACTAGACTATTGTGTTGGCTTGCATAACATCGATGTTGGGCTCCATCACGACCTAGATTAGGATTTGGGTCGTGACAACATGGTATCAGAGTTGTAGGTTCACGTAGGTCTCACAAGTAACGGGCAAACCTAATAGAGTCTTGTGAATCGGTACAGAGACGTCTGTATTTATCTTCGGGAGGCTATAGGTTTTTAGGAAATCTCTCTTTATTCATCTTCTGTCGTGCAGTTGATAGTATACTAAATCTCACTCTTCTATTCTCTCAGTTATGGTGAGGATGCGCACAGCCGACGTTCCAGACTCGGGAGGGGCCGCTCCCCTTGTTGTTAAAGGCCGAGGCAGAGGCCGGGGGAGGGCACAAGACTGAGGTAGGGGACGGGGGCGTTCTAGAGCTGCCCCAGTTGTACCACCAGCAGAGGATCCCATCATTGAGGAGCAGGGCGAGGTGACCATAGCAGATCCTGCCCCAGTGGATTTCATGACAGCGCCGGGCTTTCAGGAGGTCATGGGCCGTTTGATGCGGTTCATGGACACTATGACCTAGGCTGGTTTATTTCCAGCGGACCCGGCCACATCTCTGGGCTGGAGGGGGAGCACAGACCCCTACTGCCCAGGACCCAGTGCATGCAGCTGCGGTTTATCAGACTTCGGGTACTATACCCGTGGGCGGAGCCCAACCAGTTACAGCAGTAGCACCTGAGCCCCGACCAGCTGCGGACGGCGATTCACAGAAGTTATTAGACAGATGGAATAGACTTCATCCTTCTGTATTCGGGGGAGAGCGTCATGAGGATGCTCAGGATTTTATTGATAGGTGTAGGGACAGACTACACAACATGAGGATACTGGAGTCTCATGGAGTTGACTTCACTACTTTCCAGTTAGAGCGCAGGGCCCATAGATGGTGGCAGTCTTATGTTCTTGGCAGGCCAGTGGATTCTCCTCCCATCACTTGGGAGCACTTCACTCAGCTATTCTTGGATAGGTATATTCCACCCTCTGATAGGGAAGAGCTGTGGTATCAGTTCGAGCAGCTTGAGCAGGGTCAGATGTTAGTTACCGACTACGAGGCGAGGTTTTCTGAGTTGTCTCGTCATGTACTTATGATACTTCCTACTAACTCTGAGAGAGTGCGGATATTTGTAGCAGGGCTGCACTCTAGTATTAGGGCCAACACGGCCCGAGAGGTGGAGATTGGGACTCCTTATCAGCTAGTAGTGGAGATCGCTCGCAGGATTGAGGGCTATCGTTTGAGGGGTAGAGAGAAGGGACGGCAGGATAAGAGGGCTCAATTTTCTGGAGATTTTAGAGGTGCTCCGGCTAAGGGCAAAGGTCAGTTTGGGAGGGGCCAGCTCAGCATGCCCCCATATTCAGCAACACCACCACCTCCTCAAGGTGCTCCAGTGAGGCCTTATTTCAGTGCGATGATGGAGAGTTCTTATCGCCCACCAGCTATTTAGGGTTCCTCCGGTGGGTATTCTGGTCATCAGGGTTCTTCTAGTGCTTATTTCAGTGCCATGTCAGAGATTTCATATCGTCCCCCATCCATTCAGAGTTCTTCCAATGGTTCTTCCGGCCACCAGGGCCAGTCTTCACGGTAGCAGGCTATGATGCTGAGAGGTTGCTATGAGTTTTGGGATATGGGTCACATGAAGAGGTTTTGCCTTAGACTTTGAGGCAAGGCAGTGCATCAGAGTCAGCAGCCTATAGTTTCAGCATCGGCGGTCCGGCCACCCAGAGGTAGAGGACAGGCTGGTAGGGGTCGTCTTAGAGGTGGAGGCCAGGCAGGGGGAGCTTAGCCATCTTCTGTTTAGTTAGGTGGGGGCCAGCCAGCCGACGCTCTAGCCAGATTCTATGCTTTGCCGGCCAGACCAGATGCATTGGCCTCAGATTCCGTTATCACAAATATTATCTTTGTCTGCAGTAGAGAGGCTTCAGTATTTTTTGATCCAGGGTCTACATATTCATATGTATCATCTTATTTGCTCATTTCCTGATATTCCTCGTGAGTCCTTGGGTACTCCCATTTATGTGCCCACTCCGGTGGGTGACTCCGTGGTTGTGGATCGGATCTATCGGTCTTGTGTAGTCATATTATGTGGGTTCGATACCAGAGCAGACCTCTTGTTACTTGATATGACCGACTTTGAGGTCATCCTGGGCATGGACTGGTTATCCCCTTATCATGCCATTCTAGATTGCCATGCCAAGACTGTTACTTTAGCCATGCCTAAGTTGCCGAGATTGGAGTGGAGATGGTCCTTAGTTAGTGCAGCTAGTCGGGTTGTTTCTTTTCTGAAGGCTCGGCGTATGGTCAAGAATGGTTTTTTGGCTTATCTTGCTTACGTGGAGGACACCACCGCAGAGTCTCCGACGATTGATCCAGTACCAGTGGTTCAGGAGTTTGTCGATGTGTTTCCTTTAGACCTTCCAGGCATGCCACCAGATCGTGATATTGATTTTTGCATTGACTTAGCTCCAGGCACCCAGCCTATATCTATTCCACCATACCGTGTGGCTCCAAAGGAATTGAAGGAACAACTTGAGAAGTTTCTAGCTAAGGGGTTCATCATACTGAGTGTATCACCTTGGGGTGCTCCACTGTTATTTGTGAAGAAGAAGAATGGGACTATGCGGATGTGTATTGACTACCGCCAGTTGAACAAAGTTACCATTAAGAACAAGTACCCGCTGCCATGCATCGATGATTTATTTGACTAGTTGCAGGATGCTAGGGTCTTTTCTAAGATTCACTTGAGATCAGGGTACCATCAACTGAAGATTCGGGACTCGGATGTTCCGAAGACTGCCTTTTGTACGAGATATGGTCATTATGAGTTCCTGGCGATGTCCTTTGGCTTGACTAATGCCCCAGTAGTATTCATGGATTTGATGAACATGGTGTTCATGCCTTATATTGATTCTTTTGTCATTGTCTTCATTGATGACATCTTGATCTACTCACGCAGCCTGGGGGAGCCCGAGCAGCATTTGAGAGTAGTGCTCCAGACCTTGCGGGAACAAAAGTTGTATGCTAAGTTCTCCAAGTGTGAGTTTTGGTTAGATTCTGTGGCATTCTTGGGATATGTGGTGTCCGGAGAGGGTATCAAGGTAGATCCTAAGAAGATTGAGGCAGTTCAGAGTTGGCCACATCCTACTTCAACGACCGAGATCAGGAGTTTCTTGGGATTGGCGGCTTATTATTGTCGGTTTGTGGAGGGATTTTCATCCATTTCAGCCCCTCTGACTAGACTAACACAGAAGGGTGCCCCATTCTGATGGTCCAACGCGTGTGAGACAAGCTTTCAGAAGCTCAAGATAGCGTTGACCACAACACCAGTTCTAGTGTTGCCTTCCGGTACGGGGATGTATACAGTTTATTGCGACACTTCACGCATTGTCTTGTGATGTGTATTGATGCAGGAGGGAAGAGTTATTGCATATGCTTCACGCCAACTGAAGGTTCATGAGAAGAACTACCCCGTGCACGATTTGGAGTTGGCATCGATTGTTCATGCTGTTAAGATTTGGAGGCATTACTTGTATGGAGTGTCTTGTGAGGTTTATGCAGACTACCATAGTTTGTAGCACTTGTTCAGGCAAAGGGATCTTAATTTGAGGCAGCGTAGATGGCTTGAGTTACTGAAGGATTATGACATCACCATTATTTATCATCCCGACAAGGCGAATGTGGTTGCAGACGCCTTTAGCAGGAAGGTGGAGAGTATGGGTAGCTTGGAATTTATTTTAGTGGAGGAGAGGCCACTAGCCCTGGACATTCAGTCCTTGGCTAACAGACTTGTGGGGCTGGACATTTCAGAGCCCAGCCGAGTTCTTGCGTGTGTTGTTTCCCAGTCTTCATTATTGGGGCAGATCAAGGCTCTGTAGTTCGATGATTCGCACTTGGCAGTTCTCAGAGAGACGGTAATACAGGGTGGTTCCAAGGAGGTTTATATTGGCGAGGATGGTGTTCTGTGACTTCAGGGTCTCCTATGTGTTCCTAATGTTGATGGACTAATTGAGAGGATTCTAGAGGAGGCACACAGTTCACGGTATTCTATTTATCCAGGTGCTACGAAGATGTATCGTGACCTGAGGCAGCACTACTGGTGGCGGCGGATGAAGAAAGATATAGTGGAGTATGTGGCCAGATGTTTAAATTGCCAACATGTTAAGTATGAGCACCAGAGGCCAGGAGGCCTACTCCAGCAGATGCCTATACCTGAGTGGAAATGGGAGCACATCACTATGGACTTTGTAGTTGGGTTGCCACGGACGTTGCGGAACTTTGATGCGGTTTGGGTTATTGTAGACATGTTGACCAAGTCAGCACACTTCATTCCAGTAGCTACTACTTATACTTCAGAGAGGTTGGCCCAGATCTACATTCGGGAGATAGTTCAGTTGCACGGTGCGCCCGTGTCCATTATATCAGATAGAGGTCCTCAGTTCACCTCGCATTTATGGAGAGCCGTACAGAGTGAGTTGGTCACTCGCGTAGAGCTCAGCACATCATTTCTTACTCAGACCGACGGACAGTCGGAGCGGACAATCCAGATATTGGAGGACATGCTCAGGGCATGTGTGATTGACTTTTGACGGCAGTAGGACTAGTTCTTTCCCTTGGTCGAGTTTGCTTACAACAAAAACTATCAGTCCAGCATTGAGATGGATCCATTTGAGGCTTTATATGGGCGGCGATATCGTTCCCCCATCGGGTGGTTTGAGCCTGGCGAGTCTAAGTTATATGGTACAGATTTGGTAACAGATGTCTTGGAAAAGGTAAAGCTGATTCAGGAGAGACTTCGCACAGCACAGTCCAGATAGAAGAGTTACACGGATCAGAAGGCGCGTGATGTATCATTTATGGTCGACGAGAAGGTTCTCTTGAAAGTCTCGCCGATGAAGGATATCATGAGGTTCGGGCAGAAGGGCAAGTTGAGCCCAAGGTTTATAGGCCCATTTGAGGTGTTGGGGCGAGTTGGGGAGGTTGTTTATGAGCTTGCTCTACCTCCCAGCTTATCAGGTGTTCATCCAGTTTTCCACGTATCTATGCTTAGGAGGTACCACGCCGACTCATCTCATGTGTTAGACTTCAATACCATTCAGCTAGATGATAGGTTGGGCTACGAGGAGGAGCCAATTGCTATTATTGATAGGTAGGATTGCCAGTTGAGGTCTAAGAGGGTTTCCACCATGAAGGTCCAATGGAGGGGCCAACCAGACAAGGAGGCGACTTGGGAGTCCGAGGAGGACATGCGAATAATATATCCACACTTGTTCAGCACTCCAGGTATGATTCTAGACCCGTTCAAGGTCGAACATCTGTTTAAGAGGTGGAGAATGTAACGACCCGACCGGTCGTTTTTCTTCCTAGAACCCCGTACCCCTAAATAAGACTTCCTGTATTTGCTTTTATTGATTTATGACTTGCGGGGATGGTTGGTTCGAGAATTGAAAGAGTTTGGGTTGAAATTGGAACACTTGGTTCCTTACGGTTGGCCTAAAAGGACAAGTTTGACTCCGGTCAACACTTTGAGTAAACGACATCGGAATCGGGATTTGAAGATTCCAATAGGTTCGTATGATGATTTCGGACATGGGCGTATGTTCGAAACGGCTTTTGGATGACCCGGGTGCATTTCAGCGCCAAATAGTGGAGTATGATTCTTGAAGTTCTATAATTGAGGTTTGGAACGTGTTTTGAGGTTATCAAGGTCCTAACGGAATTCCAAGATCGGGAATAGTTCCGTAATGTCATTAAGACTTGCACGCAAAATTTGGTGTCGTTCCAAGTAGTATAAGTATGTTTCGGTGTGTTGGAAGTGAATTTAAGAATTTAAAGTTTATAAGTTGAGTTTAGTTTGTTTTGGGGTATGATTCTTAGATTTAATGTTGTTTCGGGCGTTCCGAAGGTTCGAGCGAGTCTGTTTTATGATTTAGAACTTCTTGGTATGTATGGACGGGGCCTCGGGGGCCCCAGATGCAATTCGGACGTCGCGGGAGGCAAGTTCAAGCTCTAAAAGAGCTGCTGGTGCACCAGATCTGGTGCGACCGCACTTGCTATTAGCCAGCCGCGGATGCGATCGAAGCCTCGCAGAGGCGGCCTTTGAAAGGGTGCCCAGGGTCCGCAGATGCGGTCCTTTCTTCGCAGAAGCGGAGTCGCAGGTGCGGGCCCCCTTCCGCAGGTGTGATCCCTGCCAGTCCCCCCTTTCTGCAGATACGGACGTTGGTCCGCAGAAGCGAGCAGGTGTGGTCCACTCGCTGCAGGTGCAAAAGCACTGGAGGAAGTGAGGTCGTTTTAATGTCGAGACTTAGGCATATTTGAGGGCATTTATTACAACCTTGGGCGATTTAAGAGCTCCCAAAGCATAGATTTTGACTTAGCACCTTGAGGTAATGTATTTCCTACTTAATGTGAGTTTATTAATTAGTTTTGGGTAGATTAACGCACAAAGATTTGTGAAAATTATGGGTTTAGAGTAAAACCTAGGGTTTTGATAAAAATAGGATTTAACCACGAAATTTGTTATGGAATCTAGTAAAAATCATATATTATTGATCCTTAGGTTATGGATAACAACTTCCCTTACAATTTTTTGGAATCCAAGCATGTGGGCCCGAGTGTTGATTTTAGGAATCTTGCAAACTAGGTTGGGGAACCATCTAAATAGGAAATTTGTGAACTTTTGAGCTTGGATTGATTAATTTATGTAATGTTTGGTTAGTTTCGAGTTGTTGGGCGACGAATTAGGAGATTCAGGCGCATTCTTGAATCGGGAAGTAGGCTTGATACGAGGTAAGTCTCCTTTCTAACCTCGTAAGAGGGAACCTTCCCCCTAGGTGAAATAATTGATCATGTGAATAATTGTGGGGGACTACGTATGTACTACGTGACGAGGGTCCGTGCATAGTGACTATTCTTGCTATATCCGGGTAGTTTAGGTTTACACCATGCCTTTTGAACATTGTTAATTGATTTAAATGCGCTATCATCACTGAGTGAAAGTTTATATCAATATCATAAGAATTTAAAGGTTTCAAGTAAATCATTAATTTGAAAAATGGATTGAGGAGAATGTGTTATGTTTATGTGAAACCGCTTCACAATTATATTCCACGAGCGGGGTGATTTTTTCCACTACTCTCATGGGAGCGGGCCGTTTGCCTCGACAATTAATAGATACATCTATGGTTCGCGCCTTTCGACCCTTCGGCAGTGCACATTTATTTTTTTGTTGGATCGGGTCGTACGTCCTCGGCATACTATGCGCATGTTATTTCCTTGGTATTTTCCTGTGATTGTTAAACCGTTAAAAGGCCCCGGAGAATAAATTAGTAACCTGTTTGATTGGAATTGACACATAAATTTACTTGTGTAAAGACTTGTCATTTCTTGTATTTATATTTATTCATCTTTGATATTCATGCTTAGCCTTATATTTAAATAAATTCTTTTGGCCCTAGTAAGTGTCAAGTCGACCTCTCGTCACTACTTCTTCGAGATACTGGATACTTACTGGGTACATAATGTTTATGAACTCATGCTACGCTTCTGTACTTAATTGTACAAGTTCCGAGGCAGGTGCATCTGGTTATCAGTCCGGAGCACGTTCTTGACTTCACGAGATCAGAGATTCCATGGTGAGTTTATTCTCTTGATGTCGTTCAGCAGCTCATTGGAGTCTTTACCTTTTGTTATTCTGTCTATATCCTCTACAGTAGGATAGACATATTCTTTTGATTCCTTCTACTAGATACCTGTATACTTGTGACACCAGTTCCTGGCACACACATTGGTAGACTATTCTTTTGGAAATGTAACTATTTAAATTTAACTTCTTGATCATTGCAATTAAATTTGCCTTTGATATTTGTTATTTTCTCATGCTTGGGACAAAAACTCAAGTATTGTTAATAAAGTTTTATAAAATTAAATGAAACTCACTAAACTAACTGTGTTGGCTTTCCTAACATCGGCGTTAGGCGCCATCGCGACCTAGATTAGGATTTGGGTCGTGACAACATGGTATCAGAGCTCTAGGTTCACGTAGGTCTCACAAGTAATAGGCAAACCTAACAGAGTCTTGCGGATCGGTACAGAAACGTCTGTATTTATCTTCGGGAGGCTATAGGGTGTTTGGAGATCTCTCTTTATTCATCTTCTGTTGTGCAGTTGATAGTATACTATATCTCACTCTTCTATTCTCTCACAGATGGTGAGGACGCGCACAGCCGACGTTCCAGACCCGGGAGGAGCCGCTCCCCCCGTTGCTAGAGGCCGAGGCAGTGGCGGGGAAAGGCACCAGCGCGAGCTAGGGACGAGGGCGTCCTAGAGCTGCCCCAGTTGCACCACCAGCAGATCCAACAGAGGATCCCATCGTTGAGGAGCAGGGCGAGGTGCCCGTAGCAGATCCTGCCCCAGTAGATTTCATGACAATGCCAGGCTTTCAGAAAGTCATGGGCCGTTTGATGCGGTTCATGGACACTATGACCCATGCTGGTTTATTTCCAGCGGACCCGACCACATCTCAGGCACGAAGGGGAGCACAGACCCATACTGCCCAGGCCCTAGGGCATGCAACTGCAGTTTATCAGATTCCGAATTTGGCCAAACCCGACCCCTGGGCTCACGTCTCAAAATCCGACAAAAATTACAAAACTGAAATCTTTATTTACTCACGAGTCTATACATACCAAATTCATCAAAATCCGATCACATATGACCTCTCAAATCCCCAAATCAAACCTTCAAATTTCCAAGCCCTAACCCCTCAATTTTTACCATTAAATCCCTTAAACTGCATGCTTAATTAACTGAAAATCACCATAGAATCGTGTATTAGGCTCAAGTAACTTATTTCACTGATAATCCTTGAATCTCTCCTAAAAAATCACCCCAAAAGCTCCAAACCCGTCTTCAAAAATGGCGGAAATAAGAAAAATTCGCGAAGTGCAACTTATATAGGCTCTACCAGAGATTCCGCACCTGCAGACACTATTCTCGTAGATGCGGTCCGGCACTCCGCTCCTGCGACCAATGCCGCTTCTGCGGTCTCTTTTTCGCTGCTGTGGCTCGCACCTGCGGTCCCCAATCCACAGGTGCGGTTATGACAGAAAACAACAGCTTTAGCTCCAACTCCAAATATACCAATACGTCACATATCATCCCACGAACTTAGTCGACCCTTCGGGACACCCAAAACAATATCAAAACACTGAATTAACCCCGAATTCAAGCCTAAGGATTTCTAAACTTCCAAAATTCACCAACGATGCCGAAACCAACCAAACCACGCCCGAATTACCTGAAATTTTGCACACACATCACAAATGACACTACAAACCTATTAAAACTTTCAGAATTCCATTCCGAAACCCGATATCAAATTTTCCACTGCCGACCGGAAATCGCCAAAAATCCAATTTGGCGAATTCAAGCCTTATTCTACCACGGACCTCCAAATAACATTTCGAACACGCTCCTAAATCCCAAATCACCTAACGAACCTATCCGAACCATAACAACCAAATTCCGAGATCATTTACTTATAAGTCAACTTCCGGTTGATTTTTCCACTAATAAACAAACTTAAGATACTAAGTGTCTCATTCCTTTCTAAAACCCGAGCCAGCCGCCCCGACACAACATAATAGAGCTGAACAACAAATAATGAAGAAGAAATAGGGAGAAACGGGGCTAAACTCTCGGAACGACCGACCGGGTCGTTACATTCTCCCTCTCTTAAACAAACGTTCATCCTCGAACGTGCCAAGAGTTGTTCCAAAAGCCATCAAATCGCTGGATAACCTTACCACGCACATACCCGGGATGATCCCACGGTATCCTAGCCCGTAGATCTGATGACCTCACACATTCGAACTTTCTTCATCCAACCTAACCCATAAGACTTAGAATCTCAATTTCCATATCCGAACCAATCTGTTAAATCAGAATCACGCATACATACATTGTATAAGTCTGAACAAGTTGTATCCAACTATAGCCATAAATCAAGACGAAATCACATGATATCCCACCTCTTCAAACACTCGTAGCGATAACTTCTAATCGCAGCAGCTGCTCAAGCAACCCAATGCCGGTAGTAAACCTATTATCAAATAGAGACCCGTTCATACACCTTCATATACTGCCAATGATAAAGAAAACACATAGAAACCCATAATCATTCGTCGGATCAACAAGTGATGGAACTCCCCCTCTTCGACAGGAAGTATAGAAAAATTTCTAAGCCGATTAGCATCAATATTCTCCCAAATATGCCGCAACCATATCCGATAGCACCTATTCTAGGTCTGACGACCTCATCTCATCTACCACAACCGCTCTAGTGACATGACGTATCAATACAGCTTAAAGTCACAATTCGTGCAGTTCATGCACAAATAGGCAACATCCCAAATGAACTCAAACATGATCAATGACATCAAACAAGGAAACCGTCCTGCAAGATCAACGTGTATCACCACAACTCAATGCTAAGAACTCCTCACACACCGCAGAACCAAAACGCACGAATCAACACACAAGGATCACATCTCAACATAACTTTGCCGCAATGCGCGACCCCCATCCGAACGCCGGTCCATATTATATACCTTGCTCCGCCTTGCTCAAATCAATAATCAGGCAAAACCCGACATCAAGTACTCAAAGTGCATTACCATAACCACGGGGAATCGGACGCTACCATGCCACGCGAACCCAAAAGAACACAACCAATATGCCTCAATCCTACAATACCCAACTACTTTACCTTACTCAAATCTCGCTATAAGACCACAATAGAACCACACCATGTGTTCCTAAAACCAACGAATCGCAGCTCCCCGTAGCAAGGAGGAGTAACTCATAAATCATCCTAGAACACAGATAAGCCTAACAACTACTAACTGGCATGCCTCTCACACTAGCACTACGGAGCCAATCAATCCGACTTGGTGCAAAACACCTATCCCCACTAAGCCTACTAAGGGACCCCAAATCAATCCAGTCATACTAATCGTCAAATGACCCTCCGAAGGTCCACAGTGACTGCATCACAACAACATACACTATCATCCAACTAAACTTAGCTACGTCTCTACAGCCCTCAACTATGAAATCATCTACTCATTCGAGTTCCCAGACTCCAAACCCTCAGAGCATATAAATCACCACATCCGATCTCAACTCTGTCGCCTGAATGACTAATACTTCTCCAATACACGATCACACCACAAGGAATACCCCAACAATCTCTAGGTTTTACAAGGTCGAATTGAATACCCGCAGCCGACCAACAATGAGAGTGCCGCCTCACCAATGAGGAATCCATAATCAAGACACAGAGCATCTTCCGAAACTTATACCTTCATCGATCCATACCTAAAAGTAACATCATCTATCTGGTCATCTGAGATCGTTTGTGCTACCTAAGAATTCAGATTTTCCCCTTATAAACCACATCGAAGTTGACCATACTAAGTATTAACAAATCCACCCGGGTCTCCAGACCCGCAATAGATGCTACACCTAACCGACACACGCGGTCCATAACAATAGTACTGCCCACAGGGCGAACACATGAACAGATGTAACTAAAGACTCACGAGGCATATCCAGAAAAAATGGGCAAAATATGATGAACATATGAATATGAGGAACCAGAATCAAATAAAATTGAAGCACCTCGTGACAGTCTGAAAAAATACCTTTGATCACGACATCTGAAGTCATAGCATCTAGTCTGGCTGGAAGTGCATAAAATCGGGCCTGATCACCATTGAACCAAACTCCCCCTCTAGGGCGACCCCTAGCTGCCTAACCCCCACCCCTAGCTGCCTGGGCGTATGGTGCAGTAACTGGGACTGAAGCCGCGGGCTGACTCCTCCACTGAGATAGACCTCCCGTAAGACGGGGACAAAACCTCTTGGTACGACCTGGATCTCCACACTCAAAATAACCTCTCTCGGAGAATGGCGGTGGGGACTGAAGGGAACCCCTAACACCGGGATAACTGGTGAAAGATCCTGGCATGGGAGAGCCCTGAACTAACGATACACTGAATGAACTTTGTACTGGAAGGGCACTAAATGATAAGTGGCCCTGATGAGAACTGCGGGGACCATGCCCCGATGGTGCGCCACTATGAGCTGGGCGAGCTGGCTGAACATGCCTAGATGGGCGGCCTCTGCTATGCTGAAACTGACCCCTGGAGGGTTCACTGCCAAAACTACCCGATCCCCGAGGCCTCTTGGTCTCCCTATCATCTCGCTCCTAGCGACGAACTGACTCAATCTCTCAGGAAATATCAACAACTTGCTCAGAAGTAGCACCCGATACCCTCTCTCTGGTCATAAGAATCCGAAGCTGATAGGTGAGGCCATCCACGAACCTCATAATCCTCTCTCTCTCTAAAGGAACCAACCAAATCGCATGACGGGATAGCTCTGAAAACCTCATCCCATACTACGTCACAGTCATATCATCCTAACACAACTGCTTGCGCAGCTCCTCTCTGCGGGACTGTGGTACATATTGCTCTAAGAAGAGAGTGGAAAACTGCTGCCAGGTAAGAGGTGCTGCACCAACAGGCCTACGCTTCTCATAAGCCTCCCACCAAGTAAAGGCAGCTCCTGAAAACTGGAAAGTGGTGAACGAGACCCCACTGGTCTCCAATATACCCGTTTTACATAGAATCCTCTGACACTTGTCTAAGAAACCCTGGGTATCCTCGCCCTCAGCACCTTTGAAACTCGAAGGCTGAAGTCTACCTAACCTCTCCAACCTACGCTGCTCGTTATCAGGCATGACTAGAATCACATAGTCCTGAGCAGGTGCAACCGGCTGGGCTGGAGGTGCCCTCAGTGTTTGGAGTCCCTGAATAACCTGATCAAAGGTACAAGCGGAGGGATTCTGAGTGCCTCCCCCGGCCTGAGAAGTAGCTACTGAAGTAGAAACATCGACAGCTTGAGCAAGATTGGTGCATGCGGTCAAAATCTGGAACAAGGTCTCCTGAAGACCCGGATTAACAATAGGCACTGCCGGTGCCTGAGCCGGTCTGATTGGAACATCTATAGCTGGGACCTGATCTGGAATAACTGGAGGGTCCACAAGTACTACCCGACTTCTGTGTAGGATGAACCCCTCCCTCTACCACAGCCTCGACCATGGCCTCAGCCTCTCACAGGCCCAAGTGGTGTCTGGTCACCCTGGTCGGTAGCACATGTCCTCACCATCTGTGAGAGAACGAAACAATAGAAGTTTAATCATCGGAAATAATGGATTTGCATGACAAGAATTCAAGAATGTGAGATTTTCCTAAGGGTTCTGCAGCCTCTCAAAGATAAGTACAGACGTCTCCGTACCGATCTGCAAGACTCTACTAAACCTGCTCATGACTAGTGAGACCTATGTAACGTAGGCTCTGATACCAACTTGTCACGACCCCAATACCAAACCGGTCGTGATGGCGCCTATCATGGAACTAGGCAAGCCAACACTCTTACCAATTCGATTTCTATCATAACAATATTTAAATATTACTCGTTTTCATCAGAGGAAAATCGAAATAAAAGATAAAATCAAACCCAAAATACTGTAATAAAAGGGAAATCCCAAAATCCGGTGTCACTAAGTCATGAGCCATACCACAACTGTGCCAAAATACATCAAGACAACACCTGTCTGATAAATAAATTACAAAATACACAAAGGAAGATGTGGAAGAAGAAAGGAGGGTCTGCGATCGCCAAGCAGCTACCTCGCTCTCCCCGAAGCTGAACCGCAGCAAAAGATCAACTGGCACTATCGTGACCTGAGATACCTGAATCTGCACACAAGGTGCAGGGGGTAATATAAGTACACCAACTCAGTAAGTAACAAGCCCAAACTGTGGGCTGAGAGGTAGTGACGGACTAAACCTCCACATTTATGACAGAATCAATGTACAGAAATTTACGCATGCTTTCAGTTAACTAGACAGCTCAAAGTGATAAGATAAGTACCGTTCCGAACAGTTTGACATATATATATACTCAACGTATTCTACATGCCAATGCATCAAAAGTATGAAATGCACAATGTGCTCTCACTCTCAAATACTCGTCCACTCAGTAGTGTATATGGCTCGCATGGCTCAGGGAAGATCCATCCCAGAATATATACACATCAGACAGAAGTCACTCAGTACTGAGGAGGGCCGATCCAGCCCTATGGAGAACATCCATCTCAAGATAATGATACACCTCTTAACCACTCGGTATTGTATATGTCTCAACGACCCAGGGAAGATCCATCCCATAATACGTATACACATCACTGACATCAGTCGCTCAGTACCGAGGAAACAGGCCAATCCAGCCTCATGGAGAAGATCCATCTCCAAATATAAACACTTCGGTCAAGATCCATGTCCAGGGAAGATCCATCCCTCAAATATCACTGCGCTCACTAGGGGTGTGTTACAGGCTCCGAAGGGGCTCCTACATCCCAAGATCTAACATAAACCAGATCCAGGCATAATAATATAACATGTTGCGGCGTGCAGCCCGATCCTATATCTGTCGGCTCACAATGCATGAACTAGCCCGAACCAATGATACAATGTACAAAACAACAATTACCGAGGCTGAGACATGATATGATATGCAATGACAGGACTGAGTATATAATATCAATGAAACACGTGAGATGACGGCCATAAACGACCACTCAGGTCTCAACAACATCGACGTGAAGCTTTAACATAATATCTAGCATGATTTCTAGCATGTTTGCATTAAGACGACCGCTCGGGTCTCAGCAGTATCTGTGTGAATCCTTAACATAGTATTTAGCATAATTTCTAGCATGTTCACATCAATCACATTGACAAAATCACAGATATCAACAAGAGAAGACTAATTAAACGGTGCCATGGAATGAACCAAGTCACAAGTCTCACAGTGCACGCCCACACACCCGTCACTTGGCATGTGCGTCACCTAATTCTAATCACATAACACGTAGTTCGGGGTTTCGAACCCTTAGAACCAAGTTTGGAAGTATTACTTACCTCAAACCGGCCGAAAATCTACTCCATGATGCCCTTGTCGCTCGACTCAGCCTCAAATCGCCCTGAATCTAACCAAAATCAGTATCATATCATTAATACATTCTAAAGGAACGAAGCCCACATCAAAATTTTCAAATTATATCACAAATCCCGAATTTGGCCAAACCCGACCCCTGGGCCCACGTCTCGAAATCTGACAAAAATTACAAAACTGAAATCCTTATTCACTCACAAGTCTATACATACCAAATTCATCAAAATCCAATCACATATGACCATTCAAATCCCCAAATCAAACCTTCAAATTTCCAAGCCCTAACCCCTCAATTTTTACCATTAAATCCCACAATTTTCATGCTTAATTAATTGAAAATTACCATAGAATCGAGTATTAGGCTCAAGTAACTTACCTCAATCATAATCCTTGAATCTATCCTCAAAAATCACTCCAAAAGCTCCAAACCGGTCTTAAAAAATGGTGGAAATAAGAAAAATTCTCGAAGTACAACTTATATAGGCTCTGCTAGAGATTCTGCACCTGCGGACACTATTCTCGCACATGCGGACCGCTTCTGCGCCCAAAATTCTGCACCTGCAGAAAACACTTAAGTCCTCAGACGCCGCACCTGCGGGCTCGCAGATGCGGTCCAGCTCTCCGCTCCAGCGACCAATGCCGCTTCTGCGATCTCTTTTCCGCTTCTGTGGCTCGCACTTGCGGTCCCCAATCCGCAGGTGCGGTTATGACAGAAAACAGCAACTTCAGCTGCAACTCCAATTTTCCAACTCTTCGATAACCATTCGAAATCATCCCAAGCCCCTTGGAACCTCAACCAAATATACCAATACATCACATATCATCCCACGAACTTAGTCGTCCCTTCGGAACACCCAAAACAATATCAAAACACCGAATTAACCCCGAATTCAAGCCTAAGGATTTCTAAACTTGCAAAATTCACCAACGATACCGAAACCAACCAAACCATGCCCGAATTACATGAAATTTTGCACACACATCACAAACGACACTACGAACCTATTCCAACTTCTGGAATTCCATTCCGACCCTGATATCAAATTTTCCACTGTCGACCGAAAATCGCCAAAAGTACAATTTCGCCAATTCAAGCCTAATTCTACCACGGACCTCCGAATAACATTCCGAACACGCTCCTAAATCCCAAATCACTAACGAAGCTATCCGAACCATAACAACCAAATTCCGAGATCATTTAGTTATAAATCAACTTTCGGTTGACTTTTCCACTAATAACCAAACTTAAGAGACTAAGTGTCTCATTCCTTTCTAAAACAAATAACTCCGAACCGAGCCAACCGACCCGACACAACATAATAGAGCTGAACAACAAATGATGAAGCAGAATTAGGGAGAAACGAGGCTAAACTCTCGGAACGACCGGCCAGGTCGTTACACTTAGTCGACTTGTCTTTACTTGAGATTTATTTGACTTGTGTTGACTTCTTATTGTTGACTTAAATATTGTGGATTCCCTGCTACGTCTTGTTTTTCCCTGGTTAAGATGTTATTTTTACACTTAGCATTATTTACCGTGATTATTCCTTGTGAACGAGTTCTACTGTTTCTTTGTGATTTGAAGTTCTTGTATTGATTTACTCGATGTACTGTGTATTACTGTCATTGTTGCTTTGTACTTGTTGTGGTGATGTACGGGTTTTCTGCCGCGCGATATTTATTGTCTTTGTTGGGTCCGTTGCATATTTAAATTGGGATTACAGACGTATTCCGGGAGATCCCCCAGCACTGCATATTTATTTAGGACTACAGACGTATTCCGGGAGATCCCCCAGCAATGCATATTTATTTTGGGACTACGGATATATTCCGGGAGATCATATTTATTTTGGGACTACGGACCTATTCCGGGAGATCCCTATGTACTGCATATTTATTTTGGGACTAAGGACGCATTCCGGGAGATCCCCCAGCACTACATATTTATTTTGGGACTACATACGTATTCTGGGAGATCCTCCTGTACTTCATAATAAATCCGGAACTGCGGGATAGGATCCCGATAGATTTTCCCTGTTGATATACCTGTGTTCGGAGCTGTTAATCTTCTATGTTTAGGTGTCATGAGGTGGCCTATACTCGAATGATATTTACTTGAAAAATATACACATTTGAAAAGAATTTATATTGAAGGAACTATCTTTGAAAGATATTATTTGAAAAGTATATTTGAAAAGCATTCATTTTGAAAGAACTACGTTTGTAGGAAATCTATTTAAAAAGTTTATATTTTGAAGGAAGTATATTTCAAAAGAATTTCCTATTGGAAAGGATTATATTCTTAAAGCTTCCAATACAAAACTTACGGGTGAAAGTTTACACTTGAAGATTTCGACTAATTTACTAGAGTTGTTGGCTAAGGCCTCATGTGGGAACTATTGCAGTGCTAAGTTACTACTTGCCCTTTTTATGTATTGAGGATTCCGAAATTAGGACTGTGTTCCCGTCCACCCTTCTGTGTATTATTATGGTGTTCCGTTGTTGTTCTTCCTTCCTTATTGTAGTTGTTATGTTGTTAGCCATATCGTGTAGACATTAGATAGATGTTATGTTCCGTTATTTCTATACTTATGCCTGTTTAACCTATTAGACCAGTGGGTGTCTTGACTAGTCCTCGTCACTACTTCACTGAGGTTGGTTTTGATGCTTACTGGGCACCGTTGTGGTGTGCTCATACTACACTTCTGCACATTTTTGTGCAAATCCAGGTACTGACTGTTAGTAGCTGTGCAGATCATTGCCGAGGAGACTCAAGGTAAACCTGCTGCTATGTTTGCGGGCTTTGGAGTCACCTTCCTACTTTTATTCAACTGTTCTTACTCATTTCCAAACAGTTGTATTTAGAAGTTGTACTAAACTTTGTAGGGCTTATGACTTGTAATACCGGTTTTGGGAAAAATTGTAAAGAATTTTGTATCGAGACTGTTAGTTTTCCATTATTGTTATTGTTGTTATTAAATAAATGTTAGGCTTACCTAGTCCCTAAGACTAGGTGGCATCACGATACCCAACGGAGGAAAAATTGGGTCGTGATAAGTTGGTATTAGAGCTCTAGGTTCATAGGTGCTACGAGTCATAAGCGAGTTTAGTAGAGTCTAGCGGATCGGTACGGAGACGCCTGTACTCATCTTCGAGAGGCTACAAAACTATTAGGATAACTTCACTTCCTTCGTTCCTATCGTGCGAGTTTATTGATCTTGAAGCTTGAAAAATTTATCATTTCATTCTCTCACAGATGGTGAGGACGCGAGCTGCAGATCCTGATGATGTTACCCCCGGAGCAGGTGTCGTCAAGGGCAGAGAAGAGGTCGACGAGGGGCACGTGCCACAACTAGAACATCTACCAAAGCAGCGGTTGGGGAGCCGCCACTAGTCCCATTTAGGGGGGAAGGTACCAGAGGTGCCTGCTATTACCCACGGACTTCAGGAGACTTTAAAACAGTTCCTGAGCATGTTTGGTACATTGGATCGGGCGGGGTTGATTCCGGTCGCACCAACTACCTCACAGATCGGGGGAGTTCAGACTCCCGTCGCCCACACTCCAGAGCAGCGAGATCATTTTGGTCAGGTTTCAGGTGCCGTGGTAGCACCACCTGTGGTCCCAGTTCAGTCCGTGGTTAGGGAAGCAGCATCTGAGGAAGAACAGCTTGGACTTGAGAGGTACAAGAAGTACCACCCTCCTATCTGTCGCGCTCCCTTTTTCTCGCGAAATCGGGTTTCGATATTTTTGGGACAACTCCTATTTTTGAGAGGGTATGGAATTGGAATTAGGAGAGTCGCCACCTAACAGATTAAGGTGTGTTAGGTCACCTAGAGCAGATAACTCATATAACTAGTTTACATCACCAGAGATCGGGTAAGGGCTCAAGTTACCTCGAGGGGAAGGTGTTAGGCACCCCTCGAGGTCCACAACGGTAGGTCCCGACCGAACTTAAATTAAGCGAATTAGTCTAAGGGGAAGAAAGAAATTTGGACAAATAAAGTACTCAATTTATTTTAAAACAGGAATAAAAAGGGGGGGAGGGGGTCCTAAGTTTTTTAGCCTATAGGATCACCCCGTGCAATACTTTGTAACTCCCTCAAGTCAGGGTGTTACTCATAGTACTTAGAACACGGACTATCATCTCCTTACTACCCTATTACTATCTTTAAGTTGTTAATTAAGCGTTCTAGTTCATTCCAGCTCGTTCCCGATGCGTGCATTACCCGTCCCTTATCTATGGCCCTGGAGGTATTAGGAGATCTATTTGGGATATTTCTAGACCCAACCTATGTTTCTCAAAAATGTAAAATCTTGGAGACAAGAAAAAGCAATTAGGACTTTCAAATAAAAAATCAAGATAGGCTCATATTAACCTCCACACATAAAACAACAAATGCACACAATAGAATCAACAAACTTTATTAACCTTAAAGTCCTATAGGCATGATATCTATGTGAGAAAACAGAGTGGAGAGGCAGTTTTATTAAGGCGAGTGTTAAGACCTGTTGTTTGCCTACTGATTTTAGTCAGTATAATCGGGACACTTCAGGCAGTAATACATCATAAATATAAACCCAAAATTACTATTAAGTCCTACAGGTATATTGCCTAAGTGATTGACAATGACAATTGAATTCAGAACCAATTAATGGAATCCTATAGGCATGATTTCTACAAGTTTAATGGTTACAGACCTATAAACATGATTTCTAGGTGTAGCACTGATTTTAACTTTATAGAGACATGTTTTATTTCCCTGTTTAATCCTATAGGCATGCTTTCTAATTATCTGAATTGATTTTGATACTATAGGCATGACATCTATCATCAGAATTGATTTTTTTTATTCTATAGGCATGATTTATAGGGTTGAAACTGATTTTAGTCCTATAGGCACGGTATCTATTATTGAATTTATTTAACACTATAGGCATGACATCTAGTGAGCAGTAATACATGCATGAATTGTACACATTGCTAGAAAATAATTAAATCAAATAGTGGGATCCTATGGGCAGGATTTCTAATGCCATTATAATATCAACCCTATAGGCAGGATCTCTAATGATGCAAATATAGAACTCAGAATTAATACCATCAACGAAAGTCATATAGGCAGGATTTCTAAGCACAAATAAAGAAATCGTACAGTTTTGACCAAATGAACAAAATTAACAGCATAACTGAAACCCTATAGGCAGGATTTCTATCCAGTTTAACAAAAGGAAATAAGAAAACCCCCCAACTTTACTAAATATCCCCTAAATCTATTTATTACATAGTTATTACAGACCAGAATAGCAAATGAATTATACAATAGTAATAAGATATACTATAGGGAGCCTTTATTAGGCCCAAATAAACATGAGAATCAGGCCTTCCAACCATAAAAACTTTGAGACACAACATAGTGATTCACCCATAGCACATTAGAACCAGGTTTCTGATGTGTCAAAGTTCCCAGGGGCCTCAGGGACCCAGGGCAATGCTCACACCAGAACCACACATTCAGAAGATAGCTCACAAGAGATTAGGAACCGATTCCCAGTGTGTTAGAGTTCACAGGAGTCTCATGTGGACCCTGAGCAGTGCTCACACTAAGGTGGTTGAGAACGTAAGGGACTAAGAGCGAAGGTTTTAAAAATCAGCATATAAAAAGAAAGTAAGGGCAGATTTCAAAACAGTTTGATTTCAGAAGAAACAAGGTTTATAACACAGAATTGCATTCAGAAAACAGCAAAGTTTGCAAAGTACATAGCTTCAAAGAGACATAATTATACTAAGTGAGCATGCTAACATTTGGGACAACCATTGCTTAATCACAGAAGCATGTTAAGGCAAACAGTTTGGTCGAACAAGTTAAGTCGGGCACATTAAGTAACCATAGAAATCTGTGAGGTTAGGATTAATGAACCAATTTCAAGTTAATGTTATTATAAAGATGTTAAGTTCAGAACAGGTGCAGGATCAGCAAACAGTGCATGAAACAAGTTAAACATTAAGCTAGCTCATAGGAGGATTCATATTATTCAAAAATAGCTAATCTTAAACTAGCAGTATTAACCATAAGATTAGAAGAGAGTCATAGGAGCATAAAAGGTAGAATCATGCTGAAAGAAGGTTCAAGACATGATGTTCAAGTAACATTGATTATGAAAACATGGAGAATGAAATGACAAGGGATAAGGGCTTACCAGTTAAGAAAGAAAGCAAGTAAATATGCTACAACAGTTATGTTCTAGAATCACTTGGCCTTGGCTTTCAGCCGGCCAAGATCAGAAACAATAAGCATAGAATCAGAGTAAAAGAACTAAGTTTTAGTGAGAATAGGAGAGTTCGAGTCATGTCTATAAGGAAGAGGGGAAATGGTTTAAATAGTATTCGATTAGGCACACAGATAAGGGAAGAAATCAAACACACACAAATAAGTAAAGACGTTAGACACATAATCAATTTAAGTCAGAGTTTAGTCAATTAACAGGCGTAATAGCGAGTAATCAGGCGAGTACCACTCAAAAAAAGGAAAGCATCATATAAAAGTCAATCAACAGTCACATGCCAGTCAAAATAAGGTAAATAAATAATGAGAACAGGGTAAATCAAACAGAATAAGGAAAATATCAGTAACCCTAATTTTAGGTAAAAGCATAAGATCAGTAGAGATAAAAGGCAAGAGTCACATGCTTTATAGGATGAACGTAGACGGGAACATATTCACAGAACACATAATCAAACAGATCTGGCCCTAAAATAAAAGGTTCGAAACCCTAATTTTAGGTAAGCCATAAAATCAATAAAAACAGAAGTAAAGAATCAAATATTTTGTTAAAGTGAACATAGATAGGGGTTATTCAAAGAACCAAACCAGTTCTGGTTCGATTAAGAAGATTTGAAACCCTAAATTGGGTAAGTAAAAAGATTTAACAAAAAATAAGCAGATTTATACGGAATAACATAAAAAATAAGGTTAAAACCAGTTTTGGTTTGAATCGGAAAGATATGAAAACCCTAACCTTAGGGTTAAGTAGGAATCCGTGAAAGATATGAAAGATATTCGTACCTACATAGAAAAGCTGATGAATATAGATGGAAACAAGCAGTAGGTTAGAGATTTGAACCAGCCTCAGTTCGATCTCTACAGGATCTTCTTGTCATTTGAGTCAAGCAAATTAGGTAACACCGAAAATGGGTAGCCGGTGAGGAAAGGGGTCCAGATAAGGTAACGAATCACCGAGTGATTCCATTGCTGGGCTGGAATCAAAGGGGATATGGGGATTGCGGTGCTAGGGTTTCAGAAGAGAAGGGGGAGGAAGATGAGAGTGTTTGGTAACGGTGGGTAGGTGGAAGTGATTAGGGTTTAGGGGGGTTAGGTTAGTTAAAGGGGTGGGATGATTGTAGACCGTTGATTTCTATGATTGTGGACCGTTGATTTTAGAAATCAACGGTCCTGATTTAAAGGTGGTGGGTCGGGATTTAAACGGGTATAGGGATTGAGTTAATAGGTATTTGGGTATTGGGTATTAGTGTATTGGGCTGGTGTAATTGGGATGGGGTAATTGGGTTAGGTCCGAAATTAATTAAGAAAAAGGGCTAGATTTTAAATACCTAATTAAATCAGTAAAATAATTTATACAAAAACAATTAATAGTAAAAAAATGTCATTTGTGCATGACAATAATTTAAAATAATTACTCAACATTATAAAAATATAAAAAGTCATTTTCTGTATAAATAATATAATTATGCATAAATATATATGAGCTATTATTGCAAAATATGCAATTTTAGCCTTAGGATGCAAATATAATTAAAATAAATATATAAAAAAAAATATAAAGCTTAATATGGATATAGATTATGAAAATTAAATAACAAATCGTTATAAAACTACTTGTGGTGCAATTAACAATTATTTATATAATAAAAATGTAGGAATAAATTGATTAAAAACCTGTAAAAATTATAGAAAATTATGGAAAAATACTTGATGATTCTTATGCACTATTTTGAAGGTATATATATGTATTTTTGAGAAATATGAGGAAAAATTGGGTATCCACAACTGCCCCTCTTTACCCGGGAAGGACGAAAGAGTTGTCGGGTAAAGACATGATGACCAATTTTGACCGAATAGGGTGATTTGGAAGATATAGGCCGCACTCCGGCTTCTGAGCTGCTTACATATCCCTGGTTTTACAGGAATAAGGTTGTGTGTAGTTCTGGATCCCATAATGGAATAAACTAATGGATTCGTTGCAAGAACAGACAGAATGTTCCAGGTAGGGTTAATTGGGGTTCGAAACGGTTATGGGTAAATGAGACTAGGTAACGGATAATTAACGGTCATGTTTGAAATATTTTGAAGGATGTGTATGGGATCCGGAGCGGGATTGCTCCTGTTGGGATAACGGTTACTTTCTGGATCACCTGCAAGTTTACAAAAATATACTGCAAGCACATATGTATAAATTATTGTGTAAACTTAGACATGATGCAAATTCCCTTTGGACCATGAAGAATGTCTTTGGATGGTGAGGAGTGACGTCCTTATACCATGATGTCCTAGGCCATGAATTGTATGGTAAGGGATTCACAGGCCATGAAATGATGTTCTCGGGCTATGAGAATGGTGCCTCCGAACCATGATGCCTTTGAATAATGATATGCAAGCTTTGAGAGATCCTCATGCCATGGGATGATGTCTTCCGGTTATGAGGATGATGTCTTCAGACTATGACGCCTTTGAACAAGTTGGCTATATTTCAGCTCATGAGGTGCACAGACATGATGCTAAAGGTGATAACAATACAGAGCTTAGTCTTGCATAAAGTTAAGGGCAGAGCTTAGCCCGAGAGAAGAGAATAACGCAAGGCTTAGGATAGAGCAATATCTGTGTTTATGCAAAGAGAGACAATGCTTAGTCTCGTGCAAGATTCGGAACAGTGCTTAGTCCCATGCAAAGAGAAGGCAGTGCTTAGCCTTATAGGGAGGCAGGACTTAGCCTCATGCAAGGATTGAGACAGGGTTTAGTCTTATGCAAAGAGAAGGCAGTGCTTAACCTTATGCAAAATATGGAGGCATGTCTTAGCCTCATGCAAGGATTGAGACAGGGCTTAGTCTCATGCAAGGAGAAGGCAATGCTTAGCATTATGCAAAATGGGGAGGCAGGGCTTAGCCTCATGCAAGGATTGAGACAGGGCTTAGTCTCATGCAAGGAGAAGGCAGTGCTTAGCCTTATGCAAATAGGGAGGCATGGCTTAGCCTCATGCAAGGATTGAGACAAGGCTTAGTCTCATACAAGGAGAAGGCAATGCTTAGCCTTATGCAAAATGGGGAGGTAGGGCTTAGCCTCATGCAAGGATTGAGACATGGCTTAGTCTCATGCAAAGAGAAGGTAATGCTTAGCCTTATGCAAAATGGGGAGGCATGGCTTAGCCTCATGCAAGGATTGAGACAGGGCTTAGTCTCATGCAAAGAGAAGGCAATTATTAGCCTTATGCAAATGTAAGAGAAAAAGTGAAGTATTCTTAGCTGGTAACGTGTCTTGTTGTGTTGTTGAGACGATGCCTATGATGATGACTTTTTCCTGCATCCAAAGAAAATTCCTGAGTTTTGTGGGGGAGGTTGGTTCGTGTCTTTGTCTGCTTGCTCTTCTCCATTTTGCTCGAAGGTCCTATTTAAGTCACCGTGGGTAGCATTTGGCTAAAAAGTAAAGTTCTTTTCAAAATCATGCGTGTATAGTTTTCAAAGACGTAGTAATATGCAATTTAGGAAGCAATTATATGAATCAGTAACCGCGACATTATTAGAGACATTAAGACCTCCCTTGCCATAGAATTTTGAGGGCCCTCCTCAAAATTCCGCCCCAGTTAACTAAGTGACCTTCTGGCTATTCTGTGTGCTGCTGTTGGCTGAACTTGCTTCGGAATTTTGAGGGTCCTCCTCAAAATTCTGCCCCAGTTTCTGATAGTGGGGAAAATGAAAATTTTATTGAATGGCGACCGAACCCACAGGGCTGCCTACGTATCCCCTCTTAAACGGGAATCAGGTCAAGCATAGTTAAATTTACATCATATGAAGAAACATGAATAGTTTACACATAGTATCTTTTGACTGCATCTGAATTGATAGGATTTGGCCAGATTTCTCCATCTATTTCTGCGAGTATGAGCGCTCCTCCTGTTAATACTCTGTGAACCATGTAAGGACCTTGGCCGTTGGGTGAAAATTTTCCTTTGGCTTCATCTTGATGTGGAAAGTTCTGTTTTCAGCACCAGCTGCCCCGGTATGAACTGTCTTGGTTTGACCCTTTTGTTGAAAGCTCTGGACATTCTATTCTGATAAAGCTGACCATGACACACTGCATCCATCCTTTTTCCATATATGAGGGCTAACTACTCATATCGGCTCTTTATCCACTATGCGTCACTAAGTTTAGCTTCTTGTATGATACTTAGAGAAGAAATTTCTACCTCGGTGGGAATGACGGCTTTGGTACCATAAACCAACAAATAGGGAGTTGCTCCGGTCGATGTGCGGACTGTGGTACGGTATCCTAGTAAGGAAAATGGTAATTCCTCGTGCCATTTATTGTGGTTCTCTACCATTTTTCTTAGTAACTTCTTAATGTTCTTGTTGGCGGTCTCTACGGCTCCGTTCATTTGAGGCATGTACGCTGTGGAATTCTTGTGCTTGATTTTGAAAGTTTCACACATGGCTTTCATCAGATCATGTAGAGACCCGTAAATTTTCTTAACTTAAAACGATGCCCGGGTAGGCCCCCATGTTGTTATAACAGTAGTAACTCTTAAAATGTACCCTTTTGGAGTAAAAAGTACCCCAGGACTTAAAAGATATAATGTTCCAGATTTGCGCAGGTCTGCTGTCCACTATGCAATCGCAGATCAGGTATGCGGACCGCATAGTGGTCGCATACTTGGACAGTTTGCTGTCCATTTTGAGGACAACTATGCGGCCTAGAATGCGATCGCATTTCACAAATGCAGGCTCCATAGTTATCGCATTCTTGCACCTTGATTTTTGCGGAGGGAGTTATGCGACGCACTATGCGATCGCATAACAGGTATGCGGACCGCATAGTGGTCGCATACCTGGGCAGTCTGCTTCTCTTTTTGGCCTAGCTGAAGGCCACTTATGCGACAGGTATGCGGACCGCATACCAGGAATGCGATCGCATTCCTGACCGCATACCTGCTTCGAGGCTTCTAATTTCTAATGTTAAAACCCGACCCCCAGTCTAATAAAACACCTATCCCCTTCATTTTTAAAGACTATCTGATAAAAATAGAGAGAAGTGAGAGTGGGTTCTAGTGAGAGAAGTCCTCATCTTCCCCAAGTTGGTCCTCCATCTCTACTCAGGCCTGGAATTAATCGAGTAGTTGTCATCTTCTTCACCATAAGAGGTAATTCTTCACCCCATTTCCCCAAATCCTCAGATTTTAGTTATAATAGAACCCACATAGGTTTGTTCTTGAAGAAGAAAGTTAAGACCTTGCATGCATGTGAATAATCTTCTATAATCTAGCAAAGGGAAGTAGGCTAGGGTAACCTTTCACTAGAAAGGGGGCTAGTTAATCTAAAAGACCATATAGTGTTTGATAAAATACCCAAATGAGTTCAAGGTTCCTAACTCTAAGTTTGAATGTGTCACATTGTAAATTAGATTGAAGGCGTTAGAAGGCCCGGTGATTTGGGATAGAAATTAAAGGAAAATTCCAACTCGAGGTATGTATGGCTAACTTTAATCTTTGTAGAGTCACCTTGTTGGTGTCCGAGCATTCGGTATGAGTTTCTAGCTTATGCATATGTGAATCCATTGTTCTAATTTGTTGAGGCATAAGATTTTGTTCTCTGATTGTCCTAGTTGATTACCATGCCACCATGCTATATGAGATTGTGAAAAGGTGATTCTTTGTGCTTCTTCTATCATGTGCAAAGCTCGTTAAATGTTGAATATATCGGTATGAGAGGATGTGCTGCAAAATGAAAGAAATGATAGCGAATCAAATTGTTGAATGTATATAAGTGCTAAATGTTGTGTAGCAAGTAATGGAAAGGAAATGTGAATTTATCTAATTGAACTATATGTTGATGGTATGCCGTATATGACTCACTGTTGGGTAAAGATTACTATGGCCTTGATTTCACATGGTTATTTGGCTGTTACGAATGTATATTCTTGATGATGAAAATTCTTGTGATTGAATTGATTGGTTGATGTTGCTATCAAATGTGATTGTAAGGTGAAATCGGGTTGCACGCCGCAACAGAAGTAATAAGGGTGTAATGTGATTGTAAGGTGGGATCGGGTTGCACGCTGCAACAGAAGAAATAAGGGTGGAATATGATTGTAAGGTGGGATCGAGTTGAGCGCCGCAACAGGAGAACGATTGAAATAAAAACTGTGGAACTCTCATTTGTGTTTTCTGTATCTCTGTGCAGTATTTATTTGGTTTCTTTGACTGTCTCCTATCTGTGTATTATTTGATTTTACTTGGAGTAAAGCTTGTTCACACATACTAGTACTATTCCATGGTACTAACGTCCCTTTTGCCGGGGGCGCTACATCTTTTATATGGATGTAGGTTTTTCAATAGCAGGTAGCTCGGTCCGCCAATAGTGGTCCCTTCCTTTCATCTCCGCAGAAGTTTTGGTGAGCCCCACTTCCTTTCGGGGTCGTGTGTAGTCTATGTTATCTTCTTTTGCATATTATGTTCTGTTAAGGTATAGCCGGGGCCTTGTTGCCGGCAAGTTTATATACTCTTCTCCGTATCTTTAGAGGCTCCGTAGACATTATGTGGGTTGTATATGTGTATTTGGGGTAGTTGTCGTACTCGTTTGTAATCATGATCCCGTATTGGGAGTGTTGTATTTTGGAATGTATGTTTTGGGAAGATTAAACGTTGAAAATGTTAAAAGAGGAAATTTGACTTATGTTGTAAACGCATGCTTCGATTCTATTTTGCTGTTTCACTTATAAATGTACATTATGAACATGGGGAAATGCATTGGGTAGGAAGGCAATCCATGTCCGCTTGACCGGGTTCATCCGGTTAGGCGCCGGTCTTGTCCCTCGGTTTTGGGGCGTGACAAACTTGGTATCAGAGCCTCAGGTTTTAAAAGTGTCCTAGGATGTCTCGGAGCCGCGTCTAGTAGAGCCCTTCTTATCGGTGTGTTTTTGACTACATCTATAATTAGGGGTTGCATGGACATTTGGGAAAGTACCCTTTTATTTCTATTCTATATCGTGCGATGAGGTGAAAGGTGAGGTTGTCTACCTCTAACTCGTGCATTATTCTAATTTTCTGTAAATGGCACCCAAGAAGAGAGATCGACTCGGCTTAGAGGCCAATGCCCCCCCAGGAGTGGTCATAAATTCTCCAACTGATGGTGCGGGTGCGAATGATTCCCCGGGCACAAATCAGCCTGACTCCTCCACTCCAGGACAGACTATTCATATCCCTACTCCAGCGGAGGGTGCTGAAATCCCTCCTGCTGATATTCTTGACCCTCCTCCAGCTCCAGCTTCTGGTCCCGGTATTTCTGATGGGGAACTAAGGGGATCTATCCAGATGTTGACCCAGTTAGTGGCCTCTCAGACCCAACGATCAAATGTTGCCCCTACGTCCTCTAGCGAGCCAGGGGATTCTTCAGGTTCCAGAGTCAAACAGTTTCTGCGGTTAGCCCCTCTAGAGTTCACAGGCACCGACCCAGAGGTTGATCTTCAGGAGTTCATTGATGAGATGTACAAGACCCTTC
Source organism: Nicotiana paniculata (assembly GCA_005239505.1). NCBI lineage: Eukaryota > Viridiplantae > Streptophyta > Magnoliopsida > Solanales > Solanaceae > Nicotiana > Nicotiana paniculata. Next base: position 39,522 of record MDKI01138674.1, read on the forward strand.
GAGTTATGAGGGCTACTGAGACAGTAGGGGATGAGTTGGCTTCCTATCATCTGAAGGGAGCGGCATATTCGTGGTTCGAGATGTGGGAGAGTTCTCGTGGAGAGGGGAGCCCTCCGGCGTGAGTTTGTGAATGCCTTTATGGGTCATTTCTTGCCTGCCGAGATTATGGAAGCCCGTGCTACAGAGTTTGAGGTCCTTAAGTAGGGCAACATGAGTGTGTGGGAGTATCATATGGAGTTCGTGCGCTTGTCCAAATATGTTGTTCACATGGTGTCTACTATGGAGGCTAGAGTTCGTCGGTTTGTTCAAGGACTTGGTCCCTTGGTTATTAATGAAGCTGCTACAGCTGCTCTACATTCAGATATGAACTACCGGAAGATTGTGGGATTTTCCCAAGCTACGGAGGCGCGGAAATTAAAGATAAGAATGGAGAGGGAGAGTAGTAGTAGGCCCGATCAGTGGGAAACTCTAGGAGTTCAGTTGGAGGAGAGAGATTAGCCCTTGGGAGAGGGTCATCAGGGCCATCTTAGTCCTATGCTCAGTTCTCAGCCAGTGCGCCACCATCAGGGCACAGTTATCAGCAGGGAGGTCGCGTTGGACCAGGTTCAGACAGCAGGAGGTTCCATCAGTCGGGTCGTTCAGGTGGGCGTTCCAGCAGCAGCGGAGGGCCCCATGCCTAAGTGCGGGAGGTTTCATTCTAAGCCCTGTTACTTGGACATACTGGTATGCTATAGGTGTGGAGTGAGATGCCATGTTCAGTGAGACTGTCGCGCAACCATACAGGGCACAGGTAGGGGCACTGCTCACCCATCCAGTTCTTCAGCCGCTACATCTTTAACACTCCCTCCAGCCCGCGGCCCTCCAGCTCCAGCAGGGCGCGGTGCAGCTAGGGGTGGAGCACGGGGTCAAGGGGGACCCAGTCGATTTTATGCTTTGAGTGGTCGCCAGAGTGCGGAGGCTTCTCCAGATGTTGTCACAGGTATTCTGACTATTCAGTCACATGATGTTTATGCTCTTATTGATCCCGGGTCTTCTTTGTCATATGTTACTCCATTTATTGCTTCAAGTTTTGGGATAGTTACCGAACAGCTTCACGAGTCGTTCTCTGTGTCGACTCCGGTTGGTGATTCTATTACGGTCGTGCGAGTCTATAGGAATTGTGTTGTCACGGTGCGTAGTCGGGATACCACGACCGATCTTATTGAGTTAGAAATGGTAGATTTTGATGTAATTACAGGGATGAATTGGCTCTACTCATGCTTTGCTAAACTCGACTGCCGAACCATAATTATGAGGCTCGAGTTTCCTAACGAACCAGTTATTGAGTGGGAGCGGAATAATGTTGTGCCAAGATGTAGGCTTATTTCCTACCTTAAGGCGTCTAAGATGATCAGAAAAGGGTGCATCTACCATTTGGTCCGGGCTGCAGGCACCACTTCAGAGGTGCCTACTCCCGAATCTATGCCTGTTGTGAATGAATTTCTTGAAGTATTTCCGGACGAGCTTCCTGGGATTCCACCAAATAGAGAGATCAATTTCGGGATTGATGTATTGCCATATACACAGCCAATATCCATTCCACCCTATTGAATATTGCCAGCAAAATTTAGAGAGTTAAAAGAACAATTGAAAGATCTACTAGAAAAGGGTTTCATTCGGCCAAGTGTGTCACCTTGGGGCACACTGGTTCTTTTTGTCAGAAAGAAAGACGGATCGCTTCGGATGTGTATTGATTATCGGCAGCTCAACAAGGTCACCATCAAAAACAAATACCCATTGCCTCGGATAGATGATTTGTTTGACCAGTTGCAAGGTGCTAAGTTCTTCTCAAAGATTGATTTATGGTCCGGGTATCACCAGTTAAAGACCAGGGAGCAGGATATTCCTAAAACTACCTTCAGGACTCGATATGGGCACTTTGAATTTATGGTAATGTCTTTTGGGCTAACCAACGGCCTAGCAGATTTTATGTATCTTATGGATCGAGTATTCAAACCGTTTCTTGACTCCTTCGTGATTGTCTTCATTGACGATATCCTTGTTTATTCGCGAAGTCAGGAAGATCATGCTACTTACCTCAGGGCAGTTCAACAGACTCTTCATCAGCACCAGTTGTATGCAAAGTTTTCAAAATGTGAATTTTGGCTAGAATCAGTCACCTTTTTGGGCCATGTCGTTTCCAGGGAAGGTATTCGGGTTGATCCCCAAAAGATTGCAGCGGTAAAGGATTGTCCTAGACCAACAGACTCGACAAAAATTTGCAGTTTCTTAGGTTTGGCTGGATATTATCGGAGGTTCGTGGAGGGATTCTCTACCCTCGCCTCCCCATTGACCAAGCTGATGTAGAAAGCGATTAAGTTCCAGTGGTCCGATGCTTGCGAGAAGAGTTTCCAAGAGTTGAAATCATGATTAACTTCGGCGCCGGTATTGACTTTGCTCGAGGGATCAGAGGGATTTGTGGTTTATTGTGATGCTTCAAGGTTTGGTTTGGGATGTGTGTTGATGCAATGTGGTAAGGTAATAGTGTAACTTCAAGACAGCTCAAGAATCACAAGAAGAATTACCCGACGCATGATTTGGAGCTCGTGGCGGTTGTGTTTGCATTGAAGTTCTGGCGGCATTATCTTTATGGGGTCCATGTGGACGTGTTCACAGACCTCAAGAGTCTTCAGTACTTATTCAAACAGAAGGATTTGAACTTAAGGCAGTGGAGGTGGTTAGAACTGCTCAAGGATTATGATATGAATAATTTTTACCATCCAGGAAAGGCGAATGTGGTAGCCGACGCTCTTAGTCGGAAATCCATGGGTAGCTTGGCTCATTTGGAAGCAGGTCAGAGGCCTTTGGCTCGGGAGGTTTATCAGTTGGCCAGTCTGGGGGTATGTCTTTTAGCCTCAGATGAAGGGAATGTCGTGGTGCGTAATGGAGCGGAATCTTCGCTTGTAGCGAAAGTCAAGGGAAAGCAATTTAGGGATCCATCTTTGGCACAGTTGAGAGAAGCAATTCTGAATCACAAGACTACAACATTTTCACTCGGCAATGATGATGATGTTTTGCGGTTCCAAGGGAGGCTATATGTTCCGAATGTGGATGATCTTTGGGAGAGAGTTATGGTAGAGGATCACAATTCCAGGTATTTTGTACACCCAGGTTTTACGAAGATGTATCACGATCTCAAGGAGATTTATTGGTGGAATGGTATGAAGAGGGGATGGCGGACTTTGTGGCTAGGTGTCCAAAATGTCAGCAAGTGAAGGCCAAGCATCAGAGGCCAGGTGGGTTGGCACAACTTATGGGAATACTGGGTGGAAATGGGAAATGATCGATATGGAATTTGTGGTGGGGTTACCTTGCACTCTGCGTAGGTTCGACTCAGTTTGGGTAATAGTGGATCGGCTCACGAAGTCGGCGCATTTCTTGCCAGTCAAGTCCACCGATACTGCAGAACAGTATGCTCGGTTGTATATCAAAGAAATAGTCAGGCTCCATGGCACTCCAATATCTATTATCTCGGATCGAGGGGCCCAGTTCACAACTAACTTTTGGAAGAAATTTCAGCAAGGTTTGGGTACGCGGGTAAATCTCAGCACAACTTTCCACCCGCAAACGGACGGTCAGGCAGAGCGGACCATTCAGACGCTTGAAAAAAATGTTACGGGCTTGTGTATTAGATTTCAAGGGTAGCTGAAATGATCATTTGCTGCTTATAGAATTTGCTTATAATAACAGTTTCCATGCTAGTATTCAGATGGCCCCATTTGAGGCATTGTACGGAAGGAGGTAGGTCTTTGATTGGATTGTTCGAGGTTGGTGAGGCAGAACTGCTAGGACCGGATCTTGTGCACCAAGCTATGGAAAAAGTTAAAGTCATTCAGGAGAGGATGAAGACTGCTCAGATTCGTCAGAAATCCTATGCGGACATTCGTCGAAGAGATTTGGAGTTTCAAGTAGATGATTGGGTATTCTTGAAGGTGTCTCCCATGAAAGGAGTGATGCGGTTTGGGAAGAAAGGGAAATTGAGCCCAAGGTATGTCGGGCCATATATGATTGCTCAAAGGATAGGGCAGGTGGCGTATAGGATGGAATTTCCCCCTGAGATGTCATTAGTGCACCCGGTGTTTCATGTGTCCATGCTGAAGAAGGTAGTTGGAGATCCATCTGTCATCGTGCCGGTTGAGACCATTGAAATTAAGGAAAAGTTGTTATATGAAGAGGTTCTGATTTCTATTCTTGATAGGCCATGTGTGAAGCGGAAAATGAAATGAAAGAGAAATATCCCCACTTGTTTGAATAAGTTTGGTAGTGGTTTTGATAGTTTTCATCTCTAAGTAATTACATTGGTGCCAAATGTTTTGCAAGGACACTCCACTCCCCTAATTACCCTACTATTGTGACTTCTCAAACTTTTCGCCATAAATGTATATGTTGTTATGATTAGTTGGATCATGTGCAACTCCTTGAAATAGCTGAATTATGTGCAACTCATTGTAATAGTTGAATTATGTACAAATTTGTGGAGTTAACTGAACTATGTGTGGCTTGTGGAAGTAATTGAATTATATGCAACTTGTTGAAATGATCGGATTATGTGCAAGTTGATAGAGTAACTGAAAATGTGTGGAATTGGTTAAAATGTGTTTCGGGGGCTCTCTGGCAGGTAGATAGGCCTATTTGTAGAGGAGACTCTCGCGAAATTTTCACAAAATATCGGAGTTAGTGAAAATTGGGAGCTGGTAATGTTTGTGTTTTCTTACCCAAATGACTCCAAAAATCCTCATTCGAGGATGAATGATTTTAAGTGGGGGAGGATGTAAAGACCCGTAAATTTTCTTAACTTAAAACGATGGTCGGCTAGGCCCCATGTTGTTATAACAGTAGTAACTCTTAAAACGCACCCTTTTTGAGTAAAAAGTACCCCGGGACTTAAAAGATATAATTTTCCAGATTTGCGCAGGTCTGCGGTCCACCATGCGATCGCAGATCAGGTATGCGGACCGCATAGTGGTCGCATACTTGGGACAGTTTGCTGTCCATTTTGAGGACAACTATGCGGGCCTAGAATGCGATCGCATTTCACGAATGCGGGCCGCATAGTTGTCGCATTCTTGCACCTTGATTTTTGCGGAGGGAGTTATGCGACGCACTATGCAATCGCATAACAGGTATGCGGACCGCATAGTGGTCGCATACCTGGGCAGTCTGCTTCTCTTTTTGGCCCAGTTGAAGGCCACTTATGCGACAGGTATGCGAATCGCATGACAGGAATGCGACCGCATTCCTGACCGCATACCTGCGTCGGGGCTTTTAATTTCTAATGTTAAAACCCGACCCCCAATCTAATAAAACACCCCTCGCCTTCATTTTTAAAGCCTATCTTATCAAAATAGAGAGAAGTGAGAGTGGGTTCAAGTGAGCGAAGTCCTCATCTTCCCCAAGTTGGTCCTCCATCTCTACTCAGGCCTGGAATTAATCGAGTAGTCGTCATCTTCTTCACCATAAGAGGTAAATCTTCACCCCATTCCCCAAATCCTCAGATTTTAGTTAGAATAGAACACACATAGGTTGGTTCTTGAAGAAGAAAGTTAAGACCTTGCATGCATGTGAATAATCTTCTATAATCTAGCAAATGGAAGTAGGCTAGGGTAACCTTTCACTAAAAAGGGGGCTAGTTAATCTAAAGGATCATATAGTGTTTGATAAAATACCCAAATGAGTTCAAGATTCCTAACTCTAACTTTGAATGTGTCACATTGTAAATTAGATTGAAGGTGTTAGAAGGCCCGGTGATTTGGGATAGAAAGTAAAGGGAAATTCCAACTCGAGGTATGTATGGCTAACTTTAATCTTCGTAGAGTCACCTTGTTGGTGTCCGAGCATTCGGTATGAGTTTCTGGCTTATGCATATGTGAATCGATTGTTCTAATGTGTTGAGCCGTAAGATTTTGTTCTCTGATCTTCCTAATTGATTACCATGCCACCATGCTATATGAGATTGTGAAAAGGTGATTCTTTGTGCTTATTCTATGATGTGCAAAGCTCGTTAAATGTTGAATACATCGGTATGAGAGGATTTGATGCAAAACGAAAGAAATGATAACGAATCAAATTGTTGAATGTATCTAAGTGCTAAATGTTGTTTAGCAAGTAATGGAAAGGAAATGTGGATTTATCTAATTGAACTATATGTTGAAGGTATGCCGTAATATGACTCACTGTTGGGTAAAGATTACTATGGCCTTGATTTCAAATGGTTATTTGGTTGTTACGAATGTATATTCTTGATGATGAAAATCCTTGTGATTGAATTGATTGGTTGATGTTTCTATCAAATGTGATAAGGTGGGATCGGGTTGCACGCCACAACAGAAGTAATAAGGGTGTAATTTGATTGTAAGGTGGGATCGGGTTGCATGCCGCAACAGAAGAAATTAGGGTGGAATGTGATTGTAAGGTGGGATCGAGTCGCGCGCCGCAACAGGAGAACGATTGAAATAAGAAACTGTGGAACTCTCATTTGTGTTTTTTGTATCTCTGTGCAATATTTGTTTGGTTTCTTTGACTGTCTCCTATCTGTGTATTGTTTGATTTTACTTGGAGTAAAGCCTGTTCATACATACTGGTACTATTCCATGGTACTAACGTCCCTTTTGTTGGGGGCGCTAAATTTTTTATATAGGTGTAGGTGGTTCTATAGCAGGTAGCTCGATTCGCTGATAGTGGTGCCTTCCTTTCATCTCCTCAACAGTTTGGTGAGCCCCACTTCCTTTCGGGGTCGTGCGTAGTCTATGCCATCTTCTTTTGCATATTCTATTATGTTAAGGTATAGCCGGGGCCTTGTTGCCGGCAAGTTTATATACTCTTCTCCGTATCTTTAGAGGCTCCGTAGACATTATGTGGGTTATATATGTGTATTTGGGGTAGTTGTCGTACTCGTTTGTAATCATGATCCCGTATCGGGAGTGTTGTATTTTGGAATGTATGTTTTAGGAAGATTAAACGTTGAAAATGTTAAAAGAGGAAATTTGACTTATGTTGTAAACGCATGTTTTGATTCTATTTTGTTGTTTCACTTATAAATGTACATTATGAACACGGGGAAATGCGTTGGTAGGAAAGGCAATCCAGGTCCGCTTGACCGGGTTCATCCGGTTAGGCGCCGGTCTCGTCCCTCGATTTTGGGGCGTGACAGATCACTGTTGAGATTTGCGGAATTGTCAGTGGTGATTGACTCTAGAACCCCAAATTGACAAATAATCCGATCTCTGACAAAATCTGCGATGACTTTCTTGGTCACAGCTTTGTATGATGCAGCTTCAACCCATTAAGTGAAGTAATCAATGGCCACTAAAATGAACCTGTGCCCATTCGAAGCAGTGGGTTGGATTGGACCAATGACATCCATTCCCCAGGCAGCAAAAGGCCAAGGTGCACTTGTTGCATTGAGTTCATTTGGCGGAACTCGTATCATATCTGCATGTATCTGGCATTGGTGGCATTTCTGGACATATCGGATGCAGTCTGTTTCCATAGTCATCCAAGAGTATCCGACTCCAAGTATCTTCTTGGCTAAGACAAAGCCATTCATATGTGGTTACTTCTACTTCAAATGGAGCAGGTGTAGCTGCAGGTGTTATCACTTTGATTTCGAACGAAGTTGATACGGCTATCTCAACTTCGACTGGTTGTACCTGTACCACAATAGGAGTGAGTGTGACTGCAGGTTTCTTAGGGTCATCGCCTTCCCGAATAAGCCCAATTGACCCTTCAGGATCCCATTCATCATCAGTTTCTATCACATTTACTCCTTCACCCCTATGGCCCGGGAGAGGGTTGTTGCGGACATTGGGCGCGACTTCCTTTGCTTGTATGACTTTGGTATCAATCAGTGTCTGAATCTTGTCTTTCAGAGTGTGACATTCATCGATGGTGTGTCCCTTCATGCCGGAATGGTATGCACATATTTTGTTTGGGTTGACCATCTGGGAAGAGTTTTCCATGGCAACGGTGGAATAGGAGTGACATATCCGGCAGCCTTCAATCTTTCATATAAATGGTCGATGGGTTCAGATAGGGGTGTATTGTCTGGGTGGTTTGCGATCGAATTTGGGCCTGGGTTTTTGATAGTTTAGACGAGCTGGAGGTGAATGATAGTAGGCTGGTTGGGTGTTATAAGTGTGGTAGGCGGTGGCGGGTTGAGGATATCTAGGAGGTGAAGGTTGATATGTGGGTGGAGGTGTTTGGTATACGAATGGAGATTTTGGACCTTGGGCTACCATTACTCCCTACTTCTTTCTTCTTTGATATGCCTCCCGATTGTAATGCTTTGTTCGTGGCCTACAGTGCCTAAAAATTTGTTACCATTCCACTTTTGATACCTTCTTGAATCCTTTCTCCGAGCTTGATGATGTCGGAGAACTTGTGCTTCTCAATGACCATTAACCTCTCATAATATTGTGGATCTTGAGCTCTGGCAAATAATTTGTTCATCTGTTCTTCTTCTAATGTCGGCCTGACCTTTTCTGCTTCTGACCTCCACCGAGTAGCATACTCGCGAAAAAGTCTATGTTGGCTTCTTCTTGAGATTTTGTATGTAGAATACATCTGGTGCATTTTCTGTATTGAATCTGAATCTATCCATGAAGTCTGATGTCATGCTTACCCAATTAGCCCATTTCTTGGGATTTTGACTTATGTACCAAGATAGGGCGTCTCCAGTGAGGCTTCTCATGAACAGCTTCATGCGTGTCCTTTAGTACTTCCCAACCCCTACGAGCTTGTCACAGTAGGTTCCCAAATGTACCATTGGGTTGCCCGTTCCACCAAATATTTCGAACTTAGGAGGTTTGTAACCCTCCGGCAGTTCCATGTCTGGTGAATGCACATGTCATCATAATTTAGACCTTCAATTCCTTTACCTCCTTCAACACCCTGGACTCGGCTTGTGAGATTCTTGAGGCCATATTTTGAATGAGCAGGTCCTTCTCGGTGGATTCTGGTGTATCTGAGATTGGTTGAGTGGAGTGGGGTAGGGTTTTCCACATATATGGAATTGTTTTGATGAATGCTGGGGGTTTGGGTGTAGTAGTGATCGTTGGTTGAATTTTGAGGATCGGGGATAGGTTGTGGGGTATTCTGAGGAGTGTGATAAGTGGTTTGCGGATATTGAGTCGGGAGATACTGGGGTTGAGAGGGTGTAGGTATGGGTAAAAAATTAGGAATTTGGGGAGGTGTTGCATATTGGTGGGGTGCGAGAGGATTTTGTTGGTATTGTGTGTTTTGAGGAGGTACTGGGTTTTGGGTGTTTGGCTGGTTGATATCTGGGACGTTTAGGGTGAGGGAGAGGTTTGCCAAGTTGCGGACCTGCTCGAGCTCCCCTTTCTATTCAAGTATTTTTTGTTCCAGCCATAAGACCAAATCATTTGGTGCCGGAGTACTCCGACCATCGGAAGTTTCCATGTTCTCAGCATGTGTAGCGCCGTCTTTCTTGACACCACTCATATAATCCATATTAGCTTTTCCTTTACTTTTCGAATTACTTGGAGGAGGAGGAGGTGGAGGGCCTCTGGATTTGGTATGATATGCTGATGATGTAAGTATGTGTGAACTAACCTTCGGGAATCGGAATAATCAAAAAGAAAGAAAAACAAAAAGGTAGCCAAGTCAGTGAGACTTCTGGAAAAGTATTTGCAGTATTTAAACACATATTGCAGAGATGTAAATTCGCGTCCTAATTTGGAAGCCTCATTGTGCCCGAGGTTGGCCTAGCGACAAGTAGATTTTGAGAAATTTAAAGCCAATAATTGTCTCATTTCATTAACGTGATAAATAAGATGAATCTAAAACGACAATAAATAAATAAGTCACTAATGTCGTTTTCCTTATAACATTTGAAAATTAATTCTAAAACAAATAAACCTAATCTACTTGGTCCCAGAGTGACCTTCTCCAAGTTTGGCTTTTTTGGCTCCATTGATCAGGTTCCCCAGGCCGCGCATGTCTAGTAGTAGGTATGCCCTTGCTAGATGTCCTCCTTCATTACCCTCGGCATTCTGGCAGTCTATGACTCTTTTCCTCATCTTCCCCTCTAACTCCATTAAACCCTGCTCCAGATACTCCAGCCTTTCCGTTGACCTAGTAGCCATTTCCCTCCATTCATTGATTGCCTCCATATCGATCTTGTGTTGTTCCAAATGCTCGGGCTCGGACTCGTGAACTCTTTTGTGCAGTCTGTTATACTTCACCTATGCTTCAACAACTTCATCTATGACTTATTTTCCTCGACCGACCCCTGGCTCGACTATTCCTGCTATGTTATCGTCCAACCATGATGGGTAGAAATACACATGCCCTGTGTGGTATCGATCTGGTTCGATGGTGTCCTTTTCCACAATGACCTTCAAGTGCCACATGTGTCGAGCTTCACAGTTTTACGGGATGTCATCATCTTGAAAATATGCTCTGTAGTGACTCATTTTGGAGACTCGCGGTATGACTTGTTTTCTACTAGATTTTCTTATGACCCTGATAGGAACATAGGGGTGTATTCCCCTTAACCTGATCAACACCAAATGCGGAACATCCTTGGATCTGATGATGAATTCACTGGTAGGGAACCACTCGAACATCCAATGAACCTGATCCTCGGTCAAATTGGCAAAAAAACTGTACCCATTCTGTAGCATTCTCTGGTTGAGCAAACCTGTCTGTGATAAAGGTCATTCTTTTGGGGTGATGGAAAGTTATGTTATCATTCCATGGTCTTCGTGGAAACTCTTGGAGGTATTGGCCTCTTTGGAGATGTTCCAGCAACCAAATCTGTAGCAGCAAATTAAACCTTCGAAATGTTTGAACCCTTTCTGGCAACGCTCCAAAGCTCGATATATTTCTGCTATAATCATAGGAACAATAGTGTATGTTTGTCCCTCGATTCCCTCCATTAAGGTTTTGGATACCATGGCCAGTCTAGTGTGAATCCTGTCCATTTTTCTTGGAAACACTATCATACCCAAAAAGTAGACGATGAACATGAAAACCCTACGAGGAATCCAACCCAGGGAGGTGATGGAGAACTCGTCATGAAAGATACGGTAAAGTAAGTCAAAAGGTATGTAGGACTTCTTCAAACATACCAAGTTGTTGTTCTTTCTTAATCCCATAATTTTCAGAAACCCCCTGGGGGTGCGATTTTCCGGTACTAATAAACCAAGACAGCCCCAAGGTAGTCCAGCGAATCCCCATATTTCCTCCAAAAGAGGAGTCATTTCTATGTTGCCAAAACTGAATACAACTCTTTCTCTATCCCAGAACATAGTAGCAGCTTCAATCAACATGTTGTTTGGTTTGATGTCTAATAAGGAAGGTAAAATTTCGAGGACCCTTTTCACATGATTTTTGTCACTTGACGGAAGGTCCTCCCACCAATCTAGCAATAACGATGGTATATCTCAGACCAAGTCGAAACTGGGGAGTTCCTGCCTCATTTTTGCAAAATAAACAAGGTTAGACCCTTTCCCCCTCCGGATTCGACTATTTATACATTAACGATTAGCATATCGGCATTTATTTCTCCAAATAATGCACAGATCGTGGTTGCGCCCGTTGGGATTATGGAAAACCCTGTGGACTTTGGACAAGGCTTTACTTAAAGGGTTATTACGCGGACAACATATTAACCCAGGCTACATTTGACCATGATGCATGTACAGTTATTATCAGACTAAGGTTTCTATAGAGGTCTAGATTGGTACCCTCAAGCGTACAACTTGAGAAGGAAAGGCACGGAACCATCGACTGCACCGCTGATCGACTAGTTTTATCGCAAATAAGCCTTTCCAAATTCAAGAAGGGTGATATAGGAAGAGCGCAGACACTCATCAAGTGTTGCTATGGTATTAATTACGCACGAGTGGAATATGATGTTGATCATGATTTATGCAAAAAGAAAATAACACGTTGTCAAGTATTTGCACGATGAAAAGTGATAAAATGCAGTATTTAATAATTGTAAAGTCATTTAAGAAAGAAAACAAAGAGACAAGTCAGTTTCCATAGTAAAAAGTAATAAACAGGGAAGAGAAATCACAAATGAATGAAGATAGGCAAATAAATTAACATGCAGTGGGAAGGGGAGTAACTGAATAATAAAGACATGTTTAAAGACTAATTCACCAAAGCATGGGCATCTGCTATTAAGAGGGAGCAGTAGATCGTCGATTGAAGAGCCAGGTCAGTAAACTTCTATTGGGACTTCTATTGATTATTAATTCGAGCTAACAGCAGAAATGCAAGTACATACAACTGCGGTAATGCCGCATTGTTGATAAAAAATAGGATCGTTATGGTAAGAGCCTAAAAATATCCCCAGTAGAGTCGCCATGCTGCCGCACCCCCTTTTTCTCAAAAAATCGGGTTTCGACATTTTTGGGACAACTCCTATTTTGAGAGGGTAGGGAATTGGAATTGGGAGAGTCGCCAGCTAACGGATTAAGGTGCATTAGGACACCTAGAGCAGATAACTCATATAACCAGTTTACATCACCAGAGATTGGGTAAGGGCTCAAGTTACCTATAGGGGAAGGTGTTAGGCACCCGTCAAGGTCCACAACGGTAGGTCCCGACCGAACTTAAATTAAGCGAATTAGTTAAGGGGAAGAAAGCAATTTGGACAAATAAAGTACTCAATTTTAAAACAGAAATAAAAGGGGAGGGAGGTCCTAAGTTTTTTAGCCTATAGGATCACCCCGTGCAATACTTTGTAACTCCCTCAAAAGTCGGGGTGTTACTCATAGTACTTAGCACACAGACTATCATCTCCTTACTACCCAATTACTATCTTTAAGTTGTTACTTAAGCGTTCTAGTTGATTCTAGCCCGTTCCCTATACGTGCACTACCCGTCCCTTATCTATGGCTCTGGAGGTATTAGGACCTCTATTTGGGATAGTTCTAGACCCAACCTATGTTGCTCAAAAATGTAAAATCTAGGCGACAAGCAAAATCAATTATGACTTTCAGATAAAAAATCAAATATAGGCTCATATTGACCTCCACACATAAAACAACAAATGCACACAATAGAATCAGCAAACTTTATTAACCTTAAACTCCTATAGGCAGGATATCTATGTGAGAAAACAGAGTGCAGAGGCAGTTTTATTAAGGTGAGTGTTAAGACTTGTTGTTTGCCTACTGATTTTATTCAGTATAATATGGGCACTTCAGGAAGTAATACATCACAAATATAAACCCAGAGTTATTATTAAGTCCTACAGGTATATTGCCTAAGTGATTGACAATGGCGATTGAATTCAGAACCAATTAATGGAATCCTATAGGCATGATTTCTACAAGTTTAATGGTTACAGACCTATAGACATGATTTCTAGGTGTAGCACAGATTTTAACTTATAGAGACATGTTTTATTTCCATTTTTAATCCTATAGGCATTCCTTCTAATTATCTGAATTGATTTTGATCCTATAGGCATGCTTTCTAATTATCTGAATTGATTTTGATCCTATAGGCATGATTTCTAGGGTTGAAACTGATTTTAGTCCTATAGGCATGGTATCTATTATTGAATTTATTTAACCCTATAGGCATAACATCTAGTGATCAGTAATACATGCAGGAACTGTACACATTTCTAGAAAACAATTAAATCAAATAATGGGATCCTATAGGCATGATTGCTAATGCACGTCTGTTAGACATATTGATAGATCTTATGGACAGGATTTCTAATGCCATTAATATCAACCCTATAGGCAGGATCTCTAATGATGCAAATATTGAACTCAGAATTAATACCATCAATGAAAGTCCTATAGGCATGATTTCTAAGCACAAATATAGCAATACATTTTTTACCAAATGAACAGAATTAACAGCATAGCTGAAACCCTATAGGCGGTATTTCTACCCAGTTTAACAAAAGGAAATAGGAAAACCCCCAACTTTACTAAATATCCCCAGAATCTATTTATTACAAAGTTATTACAGACCAAAATAGAAAATTAATTATACAATAGTAATAAGATATACTATAGGGTGCCTTCATTGGACCAAACAAACCTGGGAACCAGGCCTTCCAACCATAACAACTTTGAGGCACAACATAGTGATTCACCCATAGCACATTAGAACCAGGTTTCTGATGTGTCAAAGTTCCCAAGAGTCTCATGTGGACCTTGAGCAGTTCTCACACTGAGGTGGTTGAGAACCTAAGGGACTAAGAGTGGAGGTTTTAAAAATCAGCATATAAAAAGGAAGTAAGGGCAGATTTCAAAACAATTTGATTTTAGAAGAAACAAGGTTTAGAACAGAAAAGTGCATTCAGAAAACAGCAAAGTTTGCAAAATACATAGCTTCAAAGAGACCTAATTATACTAAGTGAGCATGCTGACATTTAGGACAACCATTGCTTAATCACAGAAGCATGTTAAGGCAAACAGTTTTGTTGAACAAATTGGGGAGGACACATTAAGTAACCATAGAAATCTGTGAGGTTAGGATTAATGAACCAATTTCAAGTTAATGGTACCATAAAGATGCTAAGTTCAGAACAGGTGCAAGATAAGCAAATAGTGGATGAAACAAGTTAAACATTAAGCTAGCTCGTAGGAGGATTCATATTATTCAAAAATAGCTAATCTTAAACTAACAATATTAACCATAAGATTAGAAGAGAGTCATGGGAGCATAAAATGTAGAATCATGCTGAAAGTAAGGTTCAAGACATGTTGTTCAAGTAACACTGATTATGAAAACATGGAGAATGAAATGACAAGGGATTAAGGCTTACCAGTTAAGCAAGAAAGCAAGTAAATATGCTACAACAGTTAAGTTCCAGAATCACTTGGCCTTGGCTTTCAGCCGGCCAAGACCAGAAACAATGAACACAGAAACAGAGTAAAAGAACTAAGTTTTAATGAGAATATGAGAGTTCGAGTCATGTCTAAAGGGAAGAGGGGAAAGGTTTTAAATAGTATACTATTAGGCATACAAATAAGGGAAGAAATCAAACATACACAAATAAGGAAAGACGTTAAACTCAGAATCAATTTAAGTTAGAGTTCAGTCGATTAACAGGCGTAATAACGAGTAATTAGGTGAATACCGCTTAAAATAAGGAAAGCATCATATAAAAATCAATCAACAGTCAGATGCCAGACAAAATAAGGTAAAGTAATAATGAGAACAGGGTAAATCGAACAGAAAAAGGAAAATATCAGTACCATACGAGAAAGGAAAGAGTAAAAATCTCAGTAAAAGATTTCAAACCCTAATTTTTGGTAAAACCATAAAATCAGCAGAGATAAAAGGCAAGAGTCACATTCTTTATAGGATGAACGTAGACGGGAACATATTCACAGAACATATAGTCAAACAGATCTAGCCCTAAAATAAAAGGTTCGAAACCCTAATTTTAGGTAAGACATAAAATTGATAAAAAGAAAAGTAAAGAATCAAATATTTTGTTAAAGTGAACATATACAGGGGTTATTCATAGAACCGAACCAGTTCTGGTTCGATTAAGAAGATTTGAAACCCTAAATTGGGTAAGTAAAATGATTTAACAAAAAATAAGCAGATTTAAACAGAATAACATAAAAAAAATAAGGTTCAAACCAGTTTTGGCTTGAATAGGAAAGATCTAAAAACCTTAACCTTAGGGTTAAGTAAGAATCAGTGAAAGATACGAAAGATATTTGTACCTACATAGAAAAGCTGATGAATATAGATGGAAACAATCAGTAGGTTAGAGATTTGAACCAGCCTGGGTTCGATCTCTACAGGATCTTTTTGCCATTTGAGGCAAGCAAATTAGGTGACACCAAAAATGGGTATCCGGTGAGGAAAGGGTCCAGATAAGGCAAGGAATCACCGAGTGATTCCATTTCTGGTTTGGAATCAAAGGGGAGATGGGGATTGCGGCGCTAGGGTTTCAGAAGAGGGGCGAAGGAAGATGAGAGTGTTTGGTGACGGAGGGTAGGTGGAAGTGATTAGGGTTTAGGTGGGTTAAGTTAGTTAAAGGGGTAGGATGATTGTGGACCGTTGATTTTAGAAATCAATAGTCCTGATTTAAAGGTGTTGGGTCGGGTTTTAAATAGGTATAGGGATTGGGTATGGATATTTGGGTATTGGGTATTGGGTATTGAGGTATTGGGCTGGGGTAATTGGGTTAGGTCCGAAATTAATTAAGAAAAAGGGCTAGATTTTAAATACCCAATTAAACAAGTAAAATAATTTATAAAAAATAATTAATAGTTAAAATATATCATTTATGCATGAAAATTATTTCAAATAATTACTCAACATTATTTTCTGGATAAATAATGTAATTATGCATATATATGGGCTATTATTGCAAAATATACAATTTTAGCCTTAGGATGCAAATATAATTATAATAAATATATATAAAATATTTAAAGCTTAATATGGATATAGATGATGAAATTAAATAACAAATCATTATAAAATTACTTGTGATGCAATTAACAATTATTTATATAGTAAAAATGCAGGAATAAATTGATTAAAACCTTTAAAAATTATAGAAAATTATCGGAAAATACTTGATGATTCTTATGCACTATTTTGAAGGTATATATGTATTTTTGAGAAATATGAGGAAAAATTGGGCATCAACACTACCTTCAGTGGATTGGCGGCAAATGATGCCTAGGGTTTCCTGGAGGAGTGTCACCGCATTCTTCGTACTATGGGTATTGTGGAGACGAGCGGGGTTGCTTTTGTTACATTTTAGCTTAGAGGAGCGGCTTATCAGTGGTGGCGGGCATATAAGTTGGGTAGCCCGGTCGAGTCAGCTTCACTTACATGGGTCAGTTTTCAGAGATGTTCTTGAGAGAGTTTGTACCTTAGTCCCTCCGAGATGCATGACGCATGGAGTTTGAGCAGCTGTGCCAGGGCACTATGTCAGTACTAGAGTATGCCGTCAGATTCAGTGAGTTGGCCAGATATGCACCTGCCTTGGTCGCTACAGTGAGAGGGCGAGTCCGTAGATTTGTTGAAGGGCTCATGCATGATATTCGGTTCAGCATGGCTCGGGAGTTACAGTCGGATGTTTCATTTCAGCAGGTGGTAGGGATTTCTCACCGAGTTGAGGGCATGTGGGATCGTGAGAGAGATAACAGATGGTACCATGAGAGGGAGGACAGGCGGGGCTACGAGAGGGAGGACAGGCGAGACTAGGAGAAAGAGGGCAGGGAGGCGAGGAGGACTCGTAGGCCGGAGAGATCTGTTGGTCCGTATTTTGGAGGCAGGGTACGACATGGTAGAGGTTTCGTGGGCCAGCCAGTTCAGTTTGCACTTCCGGCTTCGCACAGTGTTTCAGGTGCTCATGGGTCTCAGAGTACTCGTGCTGCACAGCTTCCACCGCCACGTCAGTAAAGAGGTTGTTTTGAATGTGGAGATATCATCCACATGCTGAGAGATTTTCCCAGGCTCCAGAAAGATGCGTCACAGCGAGGTATTTAGGCGAGTGGGGGGCGCCTAAGAAGGGGAGGCCCGGCCCGTTGATATGTTCATATAGTAGGCTGGAGGCCGTTGTTCCAGATGTTATTATATAGGTATGTTTTGATCCGTTTCATAGGTGCACCATTTGCATTTCGTTATGGTTCTGCTTGTTAGGACAAGTTCCCTTATTTATTGTTTTTGTTATGGGTGAGTTTCTTGATGTGCACTCTATTTTTTTGTTTGCTCCTGTTGGGAGATTCTATGATTTGTAGCCCGTGTCTATCCTTGTTTTTATGAGAGTGGTGAGACTATAAGTGAGTCCTTGTTGTTCAGCATGGTAGGCTTGATGTGATTTTTCCTGAGTATTTTGGTTGTGAGCTGTGATTATGATACTCTACCGGGCTGAGAGTTCAGTGAGTGTTGTGATCTTATTGGCAGAGCTAATTTAGTGGAAGATTTCAATTGGTATGATATGTATTCTATATGTGATTTATAGTTGAGGGCGAGACCCTCGTGATCTCTTGTGATTCGATGTGTTTGAACCGGGCTGAGCACACCGGTGGAAGTGATATCGGGATGGGATTCTTGTGATTTGTTCATATTCTTTACTTCTTTCCTTGTTATATTGTTATTGTAGGTTAATATTGATAGAGAGTTGTGCATGTCG
Source organism: Nicotiana paniculata (assembly GCA_005239505.1). Classification (NCBI taxonomy): domain Eukaryota; kingdom Viridiplantae; phylum Streptophyta; class Magnoliopsida; order Solanales; family Solanaceae; genus Nicotiana; species Nicotiana paniculata. The sequence continues at coordinate 57,670 of MDKI01138674.1, forward strand.
AGCTTATTTGATAGTTTCCTTACATGTTTCTCTTTTCATATTCAGTCATTTTCGTTCTCTGTTTCGTGAGTTTTAGCTTGCGGGTGTGTGCCCGGTGGTGTTGGTTGTGTCTTGGTGATTTAGGTGTCTAATTATGAGGTCTTTGTGTTTCTTGCATCATTATCAGTGTTATGGAGGTTTGAAACAGAGTTATTTCAGATATGAGGCTAATTTCCAGTGTTGGGTTGATTTTGGGAAGCTATTGTGATCAGAAGTGTTATTAATGTCCTATAGGTGGTGTGTTATTTTGTGTGGTCATACCTTGTGGGGGTAGGCATGAGACGATTCCGTGGGTTGAGATCGAAACTGGATATGGATTTAAAATCGGGCCTTTTGGAAATGAATAGAAGGTGAGAAAATGAGGTATGAGGCTTATCGCTGTTGGTAGAAAGACTAAATTGCAGTTGAGATGGTGTCTTTAGGATTATGTAGATTGGGGTGACGTGGGATCACTCGCGGGTGTGTTTTGGAAGTGTGCACTCATCGATTTGAAGACTTCGAGGCGAATCTTAGCACGTTTGAGGACAAATGTTTCTTTTTCTTTTTTTCGATAAACTATCATTTCATTTATCAGAAAATTTGAACCTTTACACAATAGGACTCTGCTGACCATATCCTTGTCTCTATTTGATACTATTCTTAGCTCCACACCTACAAGGTGTATCAACTAGATATCTATACATACCTCAGCCTATACACTTTACTAATCTATAATCATAACAGAAACAGAAAACAAAGTGCAATCCTAGCTAAGGGTATCTATTCAAGGCTCCCATGTTCTTTTGCCAATTGTTGTGTAGGTTGCCTTTAATGTGTATATAAGATGTTATCTCTCGATATATCTTCTCTAATGAATTTCTCCCATTTTTAAATCTAATCATGTTCCTATCTCTCCATAAGATATATATCAACATGCCAAACACAACTACAATGATGTTGCCAATTCATTGCTTCTTCCTAGCATAGGTAGACACCCAATGTAGTTCCTCCTCCAAGTTTGAATCTGCCTCTGAACTCCCAACCAATTCAGTAGTCTATGCCATATAGTCTTCGTGTATGAGCATTCAAAGAACAGGTGTTCAAGTAGTTCATCTTCCTGATCACAGAAAACACACATTTGAGGTGCTTGTAAGCCCATCTTCTGCAATCTGTCAACTGTTGGTAATCTTTCTTGTATGGCCATCCATAAGTTGAACTTGTGTCGAGGATGTATATGAGATGCATAATCAAACCTTTCCAGTAGACCTTCTGACCCTGAGGAGTTTGCATTTTATATAACTTCTTAATGTTGAACCTACCATCTGTGTCCTGTAGTGCTGTCATTCTTGCATGTAAATCACCTTGCAAGGTTTGGTAGATCCAGTATTAACTTCCTAAGCTCAATAACTTTCCTCACTACCCAAGCTGCATTCTTAGGTATAGGTATAGGCATAGTTTCAATATTCCTGTTCTTTATGTAGTATGAGTGAATCCATCTAAACCATAGATAATATTTCTTCTTGGTGATTGCCCATAGATGTTTTGCTATTGCAGCTCTGTTCCAGTTACATAGATTTATCACATTTAGGCCTCCCATTGTTTGTGGTAAACATATTCTGTCCCAAGCTACCAAAGTTCTCTTAGATACGCCTGCCTGGCCTATCCACAAATAAGTTCTACATAAGCTTCTATCATTTTGCTTATCTTCTTTGGCAGTAAGAAAACTTGAGCCCAGTAAGATTGCATCCCAAAGATTACTGATTTAATAAGCTGCAGTTTACCAGAATATGACAATAGCTTTGAAGTCCAGCAATTGATCCTTGCAGTTATCCTCTCAACTAGTGGCCAACATTGTTGATTTGTTAGCTTTTTTGAAGCTAATGGTACCCCCTAGATATTTGAAAGGTAGACTGCCCTCAATATGTCCCAGCTCCTGCAAAATGAGTTCTTTCATCACAGAAACCCTAATAAGCATAATAGGGTAGAAATCACAGAGACTCAGAACATATTCATCAGAAACAGGCATACACACAAGTCGCATGAACAAATCAGCAAAGACAAACTCAGAACCCAAAGTTAAGCCAAGAAATCAGGTTTTTAAATATAATTAGTTAGGGGAGAACCTAAATAAAACAGTTTAAACACAATAAAGATTATAGAATAATCACTTAAAAATCACAGAAAAATCATTTTGAAGAGAGGTTCAGAAACCCTAGTTATGAAGATGAAGAGACGCTTCGAAAAATCGAAAGCTTTTTATAGAAAAATGGTAAAACAACTCAAATATCCTCAGATCTGTTACATATCTAAAGAGTCAAGAGATAAGATTAGGGTTTTGAGAGAGATAACCCAGAGATAGAGAGATTCCGGCTCAGAAGCCATAGATTTAGTAATAAAATAGGACGATCTTACTCAATCGAGCCATGGTGGCCTGAGAATGGTGAGAACAGGCCCAGGGTGAGTGAACGGCCACTGGTCCCCTTGAGGACCTCAAGACAGCAAGAATCCCGGCCATAGGAGGGATCCATTAGGGCTAAGGGTGGTAGTGAACCACCATAATTAACGGCGAGCAAGCAACGGCGGGTGGAAACCATGGTTAGGACAGAGGGGGTTTGAGAGAGAATGGGAGGAGTGACGGCGGGTGAGTGAGGAGTGAATGAGAGGTTTGGGGGGGTCATTAGGTTAAATTAGGAAAGATTAAACCTGGACCATTGATCAAAAATGATCAACGACCTGGATTTGGTCGGAAGTGGGTCGGGTAGGATTTGGGGTTGGGCCTGGGTCTTTGGGCTAGTTTAATTAGGTGTGGGCTGGTTTATTTAGGCTAAAATCGAAATAGAATAGGCTATTTGTCAAATAACTAATCCAAATTAGTTAAAATAATTTATAAAATAACTAATAATCATAAAAAATGAATTTCATGCATAGAAAATAGTTTTAAAAGATTATTTAGTATTTTAAAATACAAAGGACTAATTTCTCGTAAAAATAGTACAAAATTATATGCTTGGGCTATAATTGCAAAGTTATTGCAATTATAGCAAAAAGGTGCCAAATTGGCTATTTACAGAATAATTAAATCAAGAAATGTTTTTTTTTAAATCATTTGTGATGAAATTTTGTAGTTATTTATTGGAAATAAAATGTTGGACAAATTTATAAAAATGTGGAAAAATTATGAAAAAAATGCCAATTGTTACTAATGCATGAATTTGAAGATATATATGCAATTTTAAAAAAAAAATATTTCTTTGGAAAAATTGGGTATCAACAACTGCCCCTCCTTACCTTGAAAGGATGAAAGAGTTGTCGGGTAAAGATATGATGGCCAATTTTGACCGAGCGAAACGGTTAGAAAGATTTTGGCCGTACCCTGGCTTCTGAGCTGCCCATATATCCCTGGTTTTACAGGAATCAGGTCGTATGTAGTTCCAGATTCACCGATGAAACATACCGGTGAAGTCGTTACAAGAACGGACGCAATATCTAGGGATGGGCGAATGAACG